>VMDO01007017.1:0-94894 GCA_007922755.1 Pedetes capensis | reverse complement strand
GTACTAGATTGAAAAAGATAGAAAGGAAAAACCCAAGAGAAAAATGCAGGATACATGGAGATTACAATAAAAAATTCTAACAACTACTCAATGGGAGATTTAGAAGTAGAAACAAGGAGAATGGAGAGAAGAATATTTTAGAGTACTATATTTCCATTTTACATGATTGGAAATTAACAGAAATTATCTAAATTTGAAATTTCTAAATAAAGATATAAATATAGCTTAAGGTAGTATGAGAAAACAATTAATGAATTAATAACTATCAAATTGAAAGAGATAAAGAACAGAAGAGAAAAGTATTAAAATAATTCTCTTTCAAATGGAGAGAAAGTCATCACTCAAGATACAAGCATGAATTATCTAAACTTGTATTTAAGCTGGGTTCCCCCAAACAGAGCTCAAACTAAGCTCAAGCTCAAACTTGAATATAGGCAGTTTGGGAAGTGATCCCAGGAGCAGGAATGAGAAAGCAGTACACAAAACAAGGAAGAAAGTGAAACAAATATAAGAACAGGTTGTTAAGGTGACTAAAACTCTATCCTGTTTTCTGAGGAGCATTTGGAAAAATATTTTGTGTTAATCTCCCAGGAAATGAAATAGGAGAGCATTTACCCACTCACTCTGTGCCCCATTGGGTAAAGTCAGCAGTGTATTCCATCTAATACACTGCCAGGTAAGAATATTGTTTATTTTTAATATGGTAGGCTATATTCCTGAGGATTTTTCCAGATAAGACATTGCCAAAGACTTTCTATTTCCAAACTAACCTAGATAACTTCTTCTGAGCCCCCACAGAATCCTTTGGATTCCCTCTAATTGTAATGATGTTCTTTCTTCTCTATGTTGCAAAGGCTGATCTCCTTTAGAGTAAAGATTATGCACTATCTTGATGTGTGTAGCACACAGCGTAATGTTAACATCAAAGGTTGACATCTAAAGGTTAACATCTAAGGTCTCATACATTTTCAAGGTCAATTTCTAATGGTAATGACTAGTTTATACTCATCTTGAGACTATTTTTCATGGGTTAAACTTAAACTATTTTCTTTTCCTCCTTATGTTCATGTAGATGTATATTTTAATCTAGGAACTAGACAATTACTTTTTCCTTAATACTTATGTAAACTTATTTAATCAATATCTTTTCTCTACTGAGTGTACATTATTCATAGAAGGCTTCTTTGTGACTGCGTAAGTACAAGCCTGTTACGTTGCCTTCCTGAAGTTTTATCTCTAGCATTGTTCCTCATGTTTGGTAACAGTATATTAGAATTCTGATGATATCTACATAATATATAAAATTCATTTACATTAAAATCTCAAATAAGCATTTTTCAATACTCAAAAATATCACTGAAATATCAACAAAGGTTCCAGGCTTCCAATGGGAATAAATTTCTACTTTACACGCTAGAGGTATCTGATTCAAACTAATTTTCTGAATTATGTCCCTTTATGAGTAACAATATTATTTGTTACACTGTTCTGCCAATATTAGAGAAAATACTTGAACCTTGATGCCTTATTACCCTAGGCATGAAACAAGAGAAAATGTAATCATAATATCAGCAGCTGTTTAAACCTCCTTCAAAGAAGTTTGGATTAGGTCTCACACTGTCTGAAAGTAGATTTTTATAAATTGCTTTATGACACCTTCCTTCTCCCAAAGAGCTTATTCTGATAGTATTTATTCTGTGGCATTTCAAATAATTGATCTGTTTCAGTGTGCATGTCAGAAGCCCCAAGGACATAGCCATGTTTTTCACAGACCTAATAAGTAAAATTAACTTGGGGCAAAAACCAATGAAGGTAAGCTAATGCAATCTAGTGGGAAGCATGAAGACACGGTGTGCTGGGTGTTGCTCATCTCATGAAATATTTTTCTCTGTGCTGCAAAGATATTGAAGATATATAACTTATTGAATTTTCTATTTCTATTTCTAACCCTATGCTGACTCAGTAACTGACTGTGGGCAAGGAGTCACAAAACATTTTGCAGCTGCATTGGATTTATTTAGTAGAAATTATGTTATTGGTCAGCTGTGTTCTAACAGCATTACCTGCCAGATATTACAGTGACTGATGAGATCATATTGTAAATAAATTAAAATTCCTTGGAGGACAAGAAGTAGCAAATCATGGCTCCTATCTTCCTTAGTGAATAAAAGAGACCTCCCACTGCCATTCCACTCAGGGCCCATCCTAATGTTACTTGACCCATAAAAATTCCTTGGATTGCCTAATAAACATTTGCCTCAAGAGAACTTTGCAGTATTGCCTGAGTTCAAAGATCTTATCTAATATGATGGACTGAAACAAAAACTGCAGAAAATGACACTAAAAAATCCCCAATATTCATTATTTATAATTCATAAGACATTAAGTCTTCCTTGAATTTACAGTGTATTTCTTTTCTATTCTCTGCCTTGAAAAAAACTACAATTTGCAGCTGTATTTACTTAAATTAGGTTTGCATGAAACAGTGTAAACAAAAGCAAATCACATGTGTTAAGTCACCATTAATGTTGTTTCAGTCTGAACCTAGAGTCTATTTCTACCATTAATAAAGTATTTATTTATTTTTTTTACAAAGATGTCAAAACTCCAAATATTTCTTAGGAGTATATTTCTCAGTAATACTGTATATCCAACCTGCCAGTAGGTCAGACTTAAAGAAGAAAAGGGTAAAGGAGTATGGTGTACATGTGCACACTTATTTTGTGTAAATTAATGGTGACTTGGTCCCACTTAAAAATAAAATGCAATTAACATTAAGTGCTATCTGCCATTCTTGGTAAAATCTCAGCATAAATAAAAAACAGAATTTAATAAAAAAAATCCACTGGGATATGTGTGTGTTTAACACAGCTCATTTTCTATTTTTTTTTTCCATTAGTTAGCTCCATGAGGTTTTGCCCTAGGCCAATAGCTAAGCTTTGATCCCACATTTCTAACAAGCTCTGCCATACAGACAATAGGTCCAATGTTGCCTGCCAGTTCAGTTCAGCCTTCACCTCTCTTTCTAATTGTTCTTATGTCCTTAGGAATCCATGTGGCAAAATGAGCTCTATCTATTCATTTCACAGTTTCTTGTGCCTGACCTGGTCTTCAGGAATAGGGCAACATCTACTGCACTAAGCCTCTTTGGCCAGTGTGGAAATTTGAAAAGAGCTGCAGGTTGGATTAATTTTTGAAACATTTGCTAGGTTGACTTATGAAGATAAGGATTACATAAAGATTATAGAAGACTTTTCATGTCATTCCATGTTAACCATTTTATTTTTTAACAATCTTGACATTAGTCTTTTACTTTAATATATATGGAATTAATTATTAATTTTAAGGAAGAGCAATTATCCAACTCATAGGCTTTTCTCCAGTGAGTTTAAATGCACAAGTACAGGTACTAAATCTGTGAAGAGTTGGCTTTAATTTGCATTATTTTCTTCTCAAACAGATGCAACACAATAAAAGATTTAAAGGGTGGAAGTAATACAGAAAATAGTGTTAAAAATGATTGATCACTTGATATTTTCTAAATCTGAACCTATCTGAAGTACACCTCTCATTATGTCTAAGGTAAGAATGTACTTAAGAGGTAATCCATTTTTAATTTTGCCTCTAGGCATGATGGAATGCAACTTAAGGATGAAAAAATCTAAATAAAAGAATTAATGGTTTTCCAGTACTGAACAATAGGAAGAACAGGACAATAACCTCTGAGAGAAGGAGAAAGAAACAAAGTGAGCCCTAAGAATGCCTACCCAACTGCCTAAGGAAGTTTCCAGCCCAGGAAGAGGAAACCCAAAGACAGCCCTTCAGTGTTTCTGAGTTGAGAAGGTAAATACAGAATGCAGGACCAAGGCATCTAGAATTCACAGAGCAGAGGACTGGAGAGAGATAATCACCCAAAGAACACCTCAGACATCCGCAGAGGGCTCCCCCTGAGCCTTTCTGGTGAGCAAGAGCATGATCAATACAGGCAGATGTTCCTGACAGATGGGGCATCAAGCAGCATTCCCAGAAGGGCCAAACACACCTGGAAAAGACCACCATGTTTTCCAGTAACTTAATGCTTTACAGACTAGGTACAAAACATGTTTAAAAGGATCTCAATTACTCTCACACACCACATATAAAATTCACAATGTGATTTTCAACTTAAAATACCAGTCATGCAAAAATACAAGGGAAAATCAACTTGTACAAAAAGAGCAGAAACGACACATGACAGAATTAGTAGACAAGAAGGTTAAAGCAGTGATTTGAAATATGTTCCATATGTTCAACAAAGTAGAAGAAAGCAGGCACATTTCTAAAGTTTAATTTTTAAAAAACTTTCTTTTAGAACACATTTGAAAGTTACCAAAATAGACCATGTTATTTTGCAATAAAAGAACAAGTTTGATAAATGTAAAAGGTTTTAAAACATGCAAAGTATATTGCCTAACCAAAAATAAATTCAATTAGAAATCAATAATAGAAAAATATGAAAAACCCATAAATATCTTGGAAAAAATGTTGTACTTATAAATAATTGTTGGGTCACAAAGAAATCACAGAAGAGATGAGAAAATATATGAACAGCATAAAATTGAAAACACAGTATGTCAGAAATTGTGGAATGCAGCAATAGCAGTTCTTAGATGAATGTTTATAGCTTTAAATGTACATATAAGAAAAGCAGAAAGGATATCAATGAGGTAAGCTTCCACAATAAGATATAAAAAAAGAAGAAATTTATATTCAAAGTAAGCAGGTGAAAAAAATAGGAAAAAAAGCATAAATCGAAAGCATAAAAGCATATTGCTGTGTGAAACTCAGAGCAAACACAGACAAAAGGACAGATGAAATTAAATTTTGTAAACCATAAATTTATTGTAGGTTTTATACATGGTGTCTGGGTAACTCATGGAAAGCCTTTATGTATAGTCACTTTAAGGGGAAGAATCTCCCCCAGAAGTTCTCACCAATATGTCTCAAAGCTATACCACCTTTAAGTGTCTCTTAAGTGGGCTTCCTCACAGCACCAGTCCTATCTACCTCTCAACTGGGCTTACTTACAGGACTGCTATGTTCTCTCTGGAAGCCTTACGGGCAGCATTATCACCAACAAGTTTCCACTTCCCCTGCTTTCCTCTGCTTCCTTCGTGCTCTCTAAGCCTACAGAAGTAGCACCCTGACATCTGATCTCCTCACAGCTTGGAAGCTAAGCAGGGTCAGGCCTGGTTAGTACTTGGATGGAAGACCACCTGGGAACACTGGGTGCTGTAGGCTTAGGAGAAGGACCTGGCAGCCCATTCCCAAAACAATCAGCTATTGAAAACCCTATGAATAGCAGAGAAGCACTGACAATAGTGCCAGGCATGACACAGGGTCAGGTAGTGTTTCATCTGTTGTACATACAGTTGCTATGAGTTGGACCAGACTCTACAGCACCTAACAACAACAACATATATGTATGTGTGTATGTGTGCATGCATGTATGTATGTATATGTATGTACATATGTGCATATATGTATATACTATGTATATACCTGTATGTATTTGTATGTATTTGTTGTTGTTAGGTGCCGTCGAGTCGGTATCCGACTCATAGCAACCCTTATAGGGTTTTCAATGGCTGAGTGCTTCGGGATTGCCTTGGGAGTGGATTGCCAGGCCCTTCTCCCATTTTTGCGGTGCTGGGAATTGAACTCCGGACCTCAGAGACTGCAGCGCAGCACTCTACCCACTGAGCTAAATCCCAGCCCATATGTATGTATATACATACATATGTATGTATGTACATATATATGTATATACATATATGTATATGTATATGTATACATACATATATATGTATGTACATATATATGTATATGTATATGTATACATGCATATGTATATGTATATGTATACATACATATGTATATGTATATGTATATATACATATGTATATGCATGTATGTATGTATATACATACATATATATGTATGTATATGCATATATGTACGTATGTATATGCATATGTATGTATGTACATATGTATATACATACATATGTATGTATGTATGTATATACATATATATGTGTATGTACATATATGCATACATATATATATGTATGTATGTATATACATATATGTGTGTACATACTTATGTACATATATGTATATGTATATACACATACATATATATTTATATGTATGTATATACAGATACGTATATGTATATACATATATATGTATACATATATATGTATATATGTATGTATATGTATGTATATATGTATATATGTATGTATATATACATATACGTATATATGTATGTATATGTATATGTGTGTGTGTGTGTGTGTGTGTGTGTGTGTGTGTGCATTTGTCCCCCTCATGGGGGAGTCATATCACCCTCATACTCTTACCTCCAGGAAGGAAGGTTGATACATTAGGGTAGGCCTTGCTAACTGACATATTTCTGAACCATTCTGTCACCATGGTTGTAGGGACAAGAACTCCTTAGAGGCATGCCATGTGCTTTTACCACTGTACCAATCATCAGGTCTATTCTGGAGAAATCATGTACATAACACTACACCATTTCTTCTGGCTCTTACATTCTTTCTGCCCCCTCTTCTATACTATTCCCTGAGCCTTGAAGGGAGTGTCATAAATATGTAATCTTTTTATTTCATTAGGACTGACCATTGGGGTGCTACAACACAGCCACAAGACAGATCATAGCTGCACTTATTCCTGAAATGACATATGCTCTAATTAAAAAGTCTAAGTTTAATTATAAGGGAGTGATCCACACCAATGAGCAAAAATATCTCTGACTACAACTTATCCATACCAGCTAATCTATGAGCATAAACCCAAATGTTTAGATGGCAGTTTACCCAGCATATTATATCCGTGTAGCAAAACAATAGCAGTAGCTTCCCTCCTGGGTCCTATGATCTCAGTCATAAGTTTTTGCCCTGGCTTAAAGTACCAAACTTGGTTTCCCTGCTGTGGAATGGTCCTGAAGGCTAGTCAAAATGTATAGTTTAGTTGTGACCACAAAAGGCCTACCAGTACTGCACCAGCAGGCACAACTTGCCAGGATGTTGATAGTGCAATGTCCAAGACCCATAGCTGATGAAGACCACTGATGATGATTCTCCCCTAGCAGCCTGCATAGTGCCTTCCAGCACTATGAGTACTATCTCGTATGGAGGAAGCATCCAACTCAGTCCCAATTTGATCTCTCTGTCTTGTAATTAGGTCACATGAAGTCCTCCACAATAGAGACTTTCTGTCCATTTCTGGTGGGCAAGCACCAGTGGTAAAGAAAGCCTGAGCAGTGAGGGGAGTCTCTGCGGGCTCTGGGGCTAACAATTTATAGGGAGGCAACCCATCCCCAATAAATCCATGCTATAAAATTCCCAATAAACTCAGTATTCACAAAATTTAACATGATCTATCCTTTGTCTGCCTGTATTCCCTTTGCTTTTACACAATACACAGTGCCTGTTAGAGGGACATAGTAAGCAGGAAGAAAGGAAATAGAGACCCCTGAAGCCACCCACCTCTGAGCCTAGCCATGTACTTACCTGATAGATAATACGCTTATAAACATACACTTGCTAGAAGGAAAGAAAGAATTAAAATCACTCCAAGAACAATGATAAAACTGTGTGAGACATATCACCTCCAACAATCAAAAAAGACATTGTTTCGTGGATTCTGCTCCCTTATCAAGACCTAAGCTGCCTAGGTTTCTTTTCAAAATGCCCACCTGTGAGCTCAGTCCTTTGAAGATCCTGAGAATCCATTAACCAATTCTGGGCACAGGCCTCAAGTGTAAAATGTTTCTTTCCTTGCCGTGAATGCTTAAACCCCACTGTAAAGATCACACTCCTTCTTAGCTCTAGGTAGTGGTAGCCCTTCACTTCTGGCACCCTTCATGTCTCAAAGGTGTACTGTTTTTACAATCTATGTCTATATTCAGGCTGGGATTTAGCTCAGTTGGTAGAGCGCTGCGCTGTAGTCTCTGAGGTCTTGAGTTCAATTCCCAGCACCGCAAAAAATGGGAGAAGGACCTGGCAATCCACTCCCAAGGCAATCCCAAAACAATCAGCCATTGAAAACCCTATGAGGGTCGCTACGAGTCGGATATCAACTTGACGGCACCTAACAACAACAACGTCTATATTCTCTATCTTTAATAAACTTAGTCTATATATGATAGTTTCTGTGCCTCATATAAATTCTTTTATATGGAGAAACACAGACAAAACAAGGTATTTCCTGTTATGGAGGGGAAAGGTAATTGCTGCTACCAGGGAAGGACTTGTCGACCTCTGGCCTCCTGCACACACACTCCAGACTGCACTCCCTTCTCTGGACCCATCTACACACTCTCCCCTTTTCTCACCCAATAACAGTGCCCAAACAGAGACAGAAAGAACCAAAGAAGAGTTGGCAGGGGGTGTCCAAAGGAACCCCAGGCTATGAATTAATACATATCAAGGAATGGTTGTTGGCACAGATCCCAGGCCTGTGGGTAAAACCTAAATCCTCTCCTAGGAAAATATGTTGTGTGGTATGACATGGGTCACAAATGACTGGCTTATGCCCTGGGTGTTCAGGCTTGCAACTCTGTCTGTGGCATGGAGACTCCCCTCCCATTTGTGATGTGATCTGGCATGCCTCATTGTTGTGGAGGCAATGGTGTGACTCTTGGTATGGGTTATAGGATGTATAGATGGAATGGAGCTATCTTTCTGGAGTGTGATTGACTATGTAAGGATAAATAAGATAAAAGTGTTGATTTGCCATTGCATGTAGTTGGGGAGGCATAAAGGAAAGAGCATACAAATTGGATCTGTGCTGGGAAACTTCCCCAATGATCCAGGAATTTTAGACCCATGGGAGGGTTCAGACAATAATAATAACAACAACAACAACAAAAAGGAGGAACAGAGTAAAAATTCAGCACAAAAGACAGAATAAAAGGATTCAGAAGGCCTGCCATTACCGGATGCCTGGAGGGAAGATCTGGTATTGGAGGGGCCCAGACCTTTATAGACTCCTACAGGGCATGGGGCAACCAACTTGCTGAGGGAGTTTTGCTTAAACAGACAGTGCCCCTAATGCATCTTGATGGGAAGGGCCACCTAGGGAGGTACTTTCCCAGGATAGACAGCTTGGGAGCTCAGAAGTTGCTGCAGCTGTGGTCTCCATTGAGGTGCGCTGATGGCAATGTTCTGTGTCATACACGGTATAAGGGTAAAGGGGCCATGGAAACTTTTACTAGGGTTTCATAAACTAGCAATGTTTGACATGCAGTTCCATGGGTCAGACAGAACATAGTTCACAAAGTCATTTATGCAAGAAGCTAAACAGTCAGGGACTTCAAGGCTGACACAGGTCTCTGATGGCCCTGTTGGGTCCTATAATTGCACATGGTCTTTAAGAGGTAGGAAAGGCCCTGGCAAATTTGAATGAATTAGAATGACATGAAAATCAAGTTTATAAAGTGCTAAATCAATCAAAGCCTGCATCCATACCACTGTGGCATACAATCCCATCAGATCTCAGAAGCTAAGCATGGTTGGACCTGGTTAGTACTTGGATGGGAGACCATCTGAGAACACCAGGTGCTGTAGGCTTGGGAGACAGACCTGGCAACTCAATCCCAAAAAACAATCAGCCATTGAAAACTCTATGAATAGCAGAGAAGGAAGAAAATAGTGTTTTGCCTATTGTACATAGGGTCACTATGAGTTGGACACCAACTCAATGGCACCTAACAACGACAATAAGGCAATCAAAAGGAGATAAGAGGCGGGTAGGGCCTGTCTGGGTCACTCAAAAATAAATATGGCAAACTGGAGTTCCCAGGAAAATGATTGATAAGAAGTCAAATGCCATACATTTGATTCTCTGAAAGGGTTTAAAGCCTAATACACAGTTCACTGAAGGGGTGGGTAGATGACAAAGAGGTACAAGTAATTCCTACCATAACTAAGCTGAAGAAAAGAGATATCACATGGAGGAAACCACCCAACCATTCCTCCACCAGCATAGTTGAGGTTACCTGTTGGTGAGGGCCATTCAGGGGCACCAGAGATCCCACGTTACACTGCAGGTTTATTGGCACAAGAGATAGGATCTTTCCATTCTGTATTGGACCTTGCTAATGCTCTTTTGGGGCTGGGATTTGGCTCAGTTGGAAGAGCGCTGTGCTGCAGTCTCTGAGGTCCCAAGTTCAATTCCCAGCACCACAAAAATGGGAGAAGGGCCTGGCAATCCACTCCCAAGACAATCCCGAAACAGTTCAGCCATTGAAAACCTTATGAGGGTCACTATGAGTCAGATACCAACTCGACGGCACCTAACAACAACAACAACAATGCTCTTTTATGGGAAAAGGACATGGCAATCCACTCCCAAGGCAATCCCGAAACAGTCAGCAATTAAAAATCCTATGAGGGTCTCTATGAGTTGTACGTGACTCAATGGCACCTAACAACAACAACAATACTCTTTTCAGTATCTCCTTAGCTGCCTGAATCCCAAGACTAATTTGCATTTACCTAAAATTGGATAGTTCAGTTGGTAAAATGCTTGTTCTGCACAATCTGAGGCCCTGAATTCAATCCCCACCATAACAAAAGTGGGAGAATGACCTGGCAGCCCATTCCTGAAACAATCAGCCATCAAAAACCCTCTAGATAGCAGAGAAACACTGACAATAGTGCCAGGTATCACAGTGTCAGGGAGTTACATACTGTTACATACACAGTCACTATGAGTCAGACCAAACTCGATGGCACCTAACAACAGAATGGATGATAGATGACCTTTAGAGTATTTCCTCAAAGTTACCTCCATAGTCCAATCATTTCCCATCAGATGGTGGTCTAGGACTTTGTTCCATTGTCTATGTGCCCTGTGTAAAAAATGCTTGATTACGTAGATGATACAGTGCTAATCTCTGAGCATCTTACAGATCTAAAAAGACACCTAAAGGATGTGACAACAACAACAACAACAACAAAGAATGTGCAGGTGCATCCAAAGGACAGAAGATGGGAAATCAACCCAAACAAAACACAGGCACCAAGTACAGCTGTAAAACTTTGGAGAGTCTTATGATCTGGTAAGGTGTATAATAAGACAAGGGAAACAGCTGTGTGCTCCAGGTCCCCTTTGAGTTAGAAGTTACCAGAGCAGCTCAGAGGTCTCTGAGGGTCTATGGCAGAAGCAACCTGAGCACACAGTCCCAATAGGTTTTGATGTCAATCATGGATGGGGGAGGAAATTTGATATATGGCACTAGAACAAGTTGTTAGCCATATTCAAAGCATCAGGTGGAATCTATTACAAGCTCTACTTGACAGTAAAAACAACTTATCCAATAAAGGGCTAGATTGGAGGCCTTCTGGCTGAACCCCATTGGAGAGTGGCACAAACTCAGACTCTGAAAAGTGGCATGCATACTTACAGCAATCAGTATAATAGCTACAAGCCCTCTCACTAATACCTTGCAAGCTGTACTGGAGCCTGCGTCTTTTCAAGCCACCAAACCTCCCCCAGTAATTATAAAACAAAAATTAAGGAGCTTAAATGAAGCCACTCTGCAGGGGTAAAGAAAAAAACATATTTCCCCAAACCATAAGGTTGTTAAATGAAAACCCCAGTGCCAAGTGTGGGCTACCTCCCTATAAGTTATTGGGTCAGACACTCCCAGAGGGTCCCACACTATTTAGGATTTTGTCACCACTGTTGATTGCATGTCAGAACTGGACAGTAAGTCCCTATTGCAGAAGACTCTGCATGCCCTAATTGTAAGACATGGAGACACCAAATTGGAACTGAGCTGGATGCTCCTTCCATACTGAATAGCTGGAATCATAGTGCTGGAGGGTGCTATGCAAGCTGCTAGGGGAGACTCATCATCAAAGGTCCTGATGAGTGAGAGCCCTGGGTATTACACTATCAAATTCCCTGACAAGAGGTGCCTGCTGGTGCAGTACTGGTATGTCTGTTATGGGCACAACCAACAACTTTTTAATTAGCCTTAAGGCCTACTCCAAATGAGAGAGCCGATGTTTGATACTTTAAGGCAGGACAAAAACCTATGACCCAGAAGGGAAGCTACTGCTATTGTTTTGCTACATGGATATAATATGTCTATTAAATTGCCTTCTAAATATTTGTGCTTATGTTCATAGATTAGCTACTACAGGTAAGTTGTAGTCAGAGATTTTTTGCTCATTGGTTTGCATCACTCCCTCATAACTAAACTTAGACATTTTAAATTGGAATTTATGTCATTTCAAGAATAAGTGCCGCTATGGTATGTATTGGGGCAATGTTGTGGCACCCCAATTGTCAGTCTTAACTAAATAAAATAATAATAATCACATATGTATGACACTCCCTTTGAGGCTCAGCGAATATTGCAGAAGAGGAGGCAGAAAGAATGTAAGAGCCAGAGGAAATGGTGGAGTGTTGTGTAGATGATTGCTCCAGGCTAGATCTGATAATTGGTACATTGATACAAAGCACGTGGCATGGTTCCAGGAGTCCTTGGCCCTACAATCATGGCGACAGAATGCTTCAGAAATATGTCAGTTAGGTAGGTCTACCATAATGTATCAAACTTCCTTCCTGAAGGGAGGAAGAGGGCCACAAGACTTCACTGAGGATTATATATACAGGAGGTAAACAACAGACTAGAGAGCACAGGCTACACAGCAGAAGAGAGCAGAGCAGAGCAGAAAAGAGCAGAAGAAGGGGAAACTTGTCAGTGGTACTCGTAAGGCTGGCAAGGAGAACATGCCACTCTTTTAAGTAAGCCCTCTTGGGAGGGAAAGAGGTCCACTCCTGTAGGGAAGCCCACTTGGAAAGGAGTTAAAGATGATGCAGCTTTGAGACATCTTGGTGAGACCTTCTGGGAGAGATTCTGTACATAAAGGCTTTCTACGAGTTGCCCACATTTCCTATATAAACCTCCAATATACTCATGGTTCACAAAGTTTAAGCGGAACCATCCTTTGGTCTGTCTGAATTCCCTTTGGGTTTTATGCAACACACACACACACACACACACACACACACACACACACACACACACACACACACGTATGTACGTAAGAAAATCAGTTAAAGGAAGTTCTTCAAGACATCTGTAAAATTACTTCTAGCCAAAGAAAAGGAGAGAAGATGCATATTACCAGCATTAGAAACGAGGGTAGGAAACTTACTAGAGGTGCCATAGAGAAAGTCTATAATAAAGCAATAATAAAAAATAAAGAAATATTATTAATAATTGCATGGCAATGATTTCAACAACTTGGATTTAAAAAATACTTTAAAAATACAAACTACCAAAGTTAATTCAAGAAGAAATAGATAAGTTGGTTAGCCCTATATCTAATTTAAAAATTGAATTTATACCTAACAAGATTCCTCAGAAGTAAATTCCCGGCATATATAAGATTTCACTAATGAATTTTACCAAACATGTAAGGAAAAAAATAACACCAATTCATATTTAAGGTCATTCTGAGGTGTTACCCTGACCCCAAAATGAGGGACACAAAAATGGAAAACTATATATAATAACCCTCATTAACATAGATCCAGAATTATAATGCTAATTTTGAAAAATGACATTTAACTATTTTTAAAAATAATACATCATAGTTAGATTAAATTTATCTCAAGAATGAAAGCTTTATTTAGCATCTGAACATCAAACATTTTTATTCATCATAACCTCCACTCATATTTTTAAAAAGCATATGATATTCTCAATAGAAGTGAAAAAGACATTTTTAGAAAGTCAACATCAATTCATAAATTAAAAACTCACAAACCTAAGAAAAGAAGTTGTGGTAGGTTGAATAATTGCTGCTTGATCACTGGAAATTATCAATATTTCTTTATATGGTAAGAGGGACTTTTCAGGTGTTATTAACTCAATGATCTTGAAAGGAGGAGCTTATCCTGGGGCATCCAGTCATTCCTAAAGTAATTACAGGTATTTTTTAAGAAAAGGAGGCAGAAGGAAATTCTTCTGAAAATAGAAAAAGCATGTGGTGATATATACAGCCTGATTTGAATATGGAAGAAACAATCCAGACCAAGGAATTCAAGGAATGCATTTCTGGAAGCTAGAAAAGCAAAGAAATTGATTCTTCCCCTAGATCCTCTGGACTAAGCCTGACCATGCTAACACTTTGGTTTTAGTCTAGTGTAACCACTCTCAGCCATCTGACCTTCAGAATTATAAGAGAATAATTTTATGTTGGGTTAATCCAACAAATTTGTGGTAACTTGTTACAGCTGCCAAACTAATATAGAAAGAAACTTTTTCCTCAACTTGATAAGGGATGTCTAAGAAAAATTAACAACTAACATTATACTGAATGATGAAAGCCTGGATCCTTTTCCCTTAAGATTGAAAATGAGCACTGGAAGCAAAGATATACACCTCTTACTGTTTCTTTGTAACAGTCTACTATAGATACTAGTTCAATAGAGGAAAATAAAATAAGTGAAAACTATCATAATGGAAAAGGAAGGAATACTTCCTATTTGCAGAAAAAAAAACAGGTTTAGATAGAAAATTCTACAACAAGTTTTAAAGAAACTACTGGAGCTAATCATGATCCAATGTCAGTATTATTTTAATAAAATAGCAAAAACACAAAAAATGGAATTAAAATACTACTTACATCAAAAATATTAAATTCCTTTTTTTGGGGGGGGGGTGGTACTGGGGGTTGAACCCAGGGCCTCACAGTTGCATGCTTTCCAAGTGCTATACCACTGAACTGCACCCCCAACCCATTTTTTAACTTTTTAAGACAGAGTCTTGCTAAATTACAAAGACTGCCTCTGGTCTTGAACTTGCAATCCTCCTGCCTCTGCCTCCTGAGTTACTGGAACTACAGGCATGCGCTACCATGCCAGGCCCAAATATATTCAATTCATAAAAATAAAATTTGACGAGAGTCCTAGAAGATTGTACTCTAAAATCAACAAAATAGTGTCTATAGAATTAAAGAGTACTGAATAAATGAAGAGAAATAGCACACTTAGTAATCTGAAGATTAAAATATAATTCTTCCTAGTTTGATCTGTTGAGCAGGGATTGGTAAATTTTTCTATAAAGGATTAGACAGTAAGTGTGTTAGGTTTTGCCAGCTACATATGGTCTTGTCTGTACATTCTTTGGTCTTTGGTTTGGTTTTGTTATAACTCCTTAAATATGTAAAAACATTTCTTAGTTTGCAGCCTCTATGAGAACAGTATCCTTGATTTGACACTTGAGCTGTGTACTATGAACTCCTGCTATAGAGTCAATGAATCCAAGTGAAAAATCCCAGTAGTTGTTTATTATGGAAATTTATATAGAAATACAAATATCCTAAAACAGCTAAAAATTGCAAAAGAAGATAAAGTTGAAAGTCTTCTACTTCCTGACTTGAAGACTTATTTTCAATCTTCTAAAATGAATTTGTGGTTGTGGTTTAGCTCAGTTGGTAGAGTGCTTGCTGTGCACACTGTAAGACCCCAACATTGCAAAAAAAAAAAAAAAAAAAAAAAAAAAAAAAAAGGAGAAGGACCTGTCATCCCACCTCCAAAACAATCAGCCATCAAAATCCCTATGAATAGCAGAAAAACACCCACAAAGTGCCAGGCAGTGTTTTATCCTGTCCTAGGGTTGTGGTGTGTTGGACCTGACTTGACAGCACCTAACACTGATAAACAACAAAATCAAGTTAATTTTAGATTGGAGGGGAAAAAATAGTAGGATACACAGATTAGTGGAACTGGGGAAAAAGTTATCAAAAAATGCATATTTGGTCAATTGATTTTGACAAAGATGGTAAAGCAATTCCACATGAATGGAATTACCCTTCAACAAGTGGTGCCAGAACAGTTGGATGTCTATTTAGGAGTGGAGGAAAGCACATTGGCCCTTATCTCAGGAAAAAAACTTACTTAGGAGTAAATCTTGGATCAAGGAGATTCCAGAATAGAGCACAATGGCTGTGACCTATTAAAAGTGTCAATAAAATATTGGATTTCATCAAAATTTTAAACATTTTTTTACAAAACACTCTTCAGGATAAGCTACGAACAGAAAAGTATAATTGCAAAGTATATACCAGAAAAGAATTTTCATCTGGAGCAGAAGTCAGCAATTTGCTGATCCCAAGGCCCATGAATGAAGCCTATTACTATCCATTTTTGTGAATATAGTTATGCTCATGTATTTATATGTGTGGCTGTTTTCATGGTATACTGAGTGATTGAAATACAAATCATATGGCCCATAAAGCCTAAAATATTCACTGTCAGCATTTTACAGAAAAAGATTGTCAATTCCTAATCTAGACTATACGAAGAACTTATTGTGGCTCAGCAATAATAACTAAATTTTCATAAACAGGCAAAAGATTTAGATACTTCACAAATGAAGATATATGAATGGCCAATAAACATATGAAAAGTGACTCAACATCATTAGTCACCAGGGAAATGCAAATTAAAACAGCTACTTTTCACATATATTCTTTCCTCTAGTATTGTCCCCTCACTGTCTCCCATGCTTAATCATAAAGATTAATTTTCTCATACATAGTTGTCTTAGTCCACTTTCTGCTGCTATAACAGAATACTAGAGACTGGGTATATTATAAGCAATGGAAGTTTATTTGGCTCAAGGTTGTAGAGGCTGGAAAGTGAAAATCATAGGGTTGTATCTGGTAAGGGCCTTCTTGCTCTGTCATAATATGGTGGAAGACACATCATGATAAGATAGACTTTAAGAGAAAGAGAAAAGGGGGTCTGAACTCTCCCTTTTATAAGTGACCCACTTGCTGGATCTCTATTCCATTCCTGTCTTAACAGCTTTAATCCGTTCATAAAAGCACTCCTCTCATGAGCTAGTTAAGTCTTCAAGGTGCCACATGTTGAAACTATTATGATGGCAATTAAAGTTCAACATGAGTTTGGGAGGGGATGTTCAAACCATAGCCACAATGTTAAGTAATTACAATCACTTTAAAATTTTATTGGGCTCCCTTGCCTCCCTTCTTGTCCATGATTCCAGTATATTTCAATAAAATAGGGCACAGGGTGGTTTCAGAGAGTTAGTTATCTGACTTATTGAATCAAAAATCTCTAAAATTAACACCAGAAATTAATGACAAAAATAAATACAGAATGAAAAACTCAATCATGTAATCAATTACTCATTTAATTCTTTTCAAATAAACTTAGTAAAATCTAAGAGATGAAATAGAAATTAAGAAGTGTAGAGCAATTCATAATACAAATCAAGTGCACTGAGAAAACAGTACTCACTGAAGAAAATATTGCCCTACTTTACACAATTTTTATACATTTTGCTGTATTCTTACATTCATTATATTATTTAATTTTTTCTATAAATCTATGATATAAGAAATTAAATATTATCACTATTTTTCAAAGTTAGATAATTTTCCCAGTGTCATTCAGCTGGGGATTCAAATCCAATTGTTTCAACATGCAACTTAATGTTCCCTGTACTAGCCCACATTGCAATATGAAATTTCATTGCAAAAAAATATTGTGAAGATCTTTTTCAAGTTCACATGTAAGAGGTTCAGTTAAAGACTAAAACACCAAGTGATTTGCTCTCATCATGAGCCAAAATCTGAAAGAGTTGGATGTTAAAAATCAAACTATCTTGGACTTTCAAAGCATATAAATATAACTTTATCTCCAAAACTTATATTGCCTTTTCACCTAAAATGAAATAGCAGGTAGGGTTAAATTTCATTTGGTAAGAAAATAAATAAATAAATAAAACTTCTGGGTAGAAAGATTTTGGGGTTTTTTCTTTTTAAATTTGGATAGTGTTTTTTCCATCAAGTAGTTAGTCCTGCTAAGTTCCAGATGTCATACTTTAAAAGGCACTGTTCTCAGAGTTCTTTGTACTAACCAAAGAAATCTTTCCCCTCTTTAGGTAAATTTACGACATTTATCTTACCTTTTATTGGCAATATTTGTGTCCTATTTCCTTTCCTTAAGAGACAGTTTTCCTTGATTTCTTATTAAAAGGCTTGACAGAAACAGGTAAAAAAAAATGGCACTTAGGAAAGAACATTTCTGCTTTTGGGAATCCTAAAATCTCAAATTAAAACTTACAAAAGTATTTGAAGCAAGCCAAAATGAACACAGAACGAGTACAATGAGATGTTTTTTTCTTTCCCTCCATTCCCCTCTCTCTCTCTCTCTCTCTCTCTCTCGCTCTCGCTCTCGCTCTCGCTCTCGCTCTCGCTCTCCCCCTTTCTCTTTCTTTCAGAGATTGTTTTGTTTTACATTTGGTTAGCTGGAACACTGCACACTAACATGAGATATTTTCAATCCCATTCCCATTTCAGTTGCTTTTAGATGTGCCCTAAATTAGCTTTTCTTCAACTCTTGAAGGGGATTGGCTTCCATTCCCCAAGTGGAACAATAGTTCTTCTTGGGCAAGAGTGCCAGCTACATAGATTATCTATTCTGTTCCCAGCAGGACTGTGGCAGTGTCTACTTAGAAAAATTAGTCATGTGGATTTTTTGATTGGGAGGATGGCTAGCTTTAGTTGTCATCTTTAATTTGTGAGAAATTGAACGTTTTCTCTTTTCATGTTTCCCATTTACCAATTTTAGATTTTTGTAGATCCTTCAACCTTAATTCATAAGAATAAGCCTACCTTTGGAATACTGTAAGAACAAACTGGGGACACATTTAGCCTGTTAATGCTGCTTAGTTGGCCAGATTCCATTTAGGCTAATTACATTCTGTTCCTCAAAAATATCTCTTTGCACTTTCATTTATGATGAAAAAGATTGCTTTTCAACCTCCTCTTCTGAGCTAAAGCTCAATCCTCAAAAGCCCAGCATGGATCCATCTGAAGTTGCCTAAGGAAAAATTCCCCAAAGGTGGGAGAATCTGAAAAAACACAGTCATTCCCAAAATCAGTATTCAAAGAAAAACATGATTGATTATCTGGCTGCAAAAGTTTGCCCTTTGCTTTAAGAGATGCTTCTTTACCCAGAGGGTAGTGATGCTATACTTTAGGATTCATATTAAATACCATCCAGGAAGTCAAACATTCCCTGGAAATATATTGCCTTTTTATTTTTTAAAAAGTGAAAAGTAATTCAAATAGCCAAATTCTTAGAGCTTGTAACCTTTTCTTTGATGTTACATGTTGCCTGTTCCAAACTTGTCTGGCATGCTGAAGACATACAATGAAATATATATATCTTATCATGACGCCCTTCCTTTGCCAGAGTGTTTATAACAAGGGATTGTCACATTTATTTCAATTTCATGAAAGAAAATGAGATTTGCCTTTGTTGTTTTACCTTTATTTCAGAAGTTTCTACAACACTTGTCTATGCAAGATTTTTTTGATGCTAAGGCATGGGAAATTTGCTTTGGGCCATGCTGACTCAATATTTAAATATTTTTCTTCTGATGAAGCTTTTTGTTTGTCTTAAAACCAAATGATGTAATGCAACTAAAACAATATAGTATTATACTATTTATGACCTAAAGTGACAGATTTAGATGGTATCACACCTAAGTCTGTTTTTAGAGTATATATATATATTCATTATCCATCAAGTATTCACATGTAGACTGGGATTTGTCACACTAAGTGCCAAAACTCTATCCAACCACTTAAAAGCGAAAGAAAGAGAAAGAAAGAAAGAAAGAAAGAAAGAAAGAAAGAAAGAAAGAAAGAAAGGAAGGAAGGAAGGAAGGGGAAGGGAAGGGAAGGGAAGGGAAGGGAAGGGAAGGGAAAGGAAAGGAAAGGAAAGGAAAGGAAAGGAAAGGAAAGAAAAGAAAGAAAAGAAAGAAAAGAAAGAAAGAGAAAGAAAGAAAAGCAGGCTTTGAAAAGATTACAGGTTTCATTTGGATAGCACCATCAGGAAGCAATCCATGAACACATTCATTTTGCTCATCTTTATAACCATAAAGTTCCCATGATTAAGCTTTTTTTATTCCCTTTGATGAGAGGAGTAATGGATATGTCCTAACTTTATGATTCATGAGCTAAAATAGGTTCATAAGAACTTTACTGCTGGTGTTATATTTTTTATTGTAAGTTTTGTATAAGTGTGAAATTATATTTTTTTCTGTCTCATAAATACCCTTAAAAGAAAGGAATGAATCATAATAAAAGTAGATTTTTTCCAGACCTCAGTGATAATAAGGTCTTAGATAATATAGTTTTAGGTGACAAAGAATAGGGGAGACACTGTGAAATGTCCCAATTTTCAGTTAACATTAAGCTTTTTCATATAGAAAAAAATGACAAACTACAAAAAAATAAATCTTACAAGTTCAATGAGATAATGTAGGAGAGATAGATGAGCTTCTACTTGAAAAAAAAGGGAAAATAATGTATTCATCCCCCCAGAAATCACTAATAATATGTAAGTTACATGGGCTGCTACTAGAAGATAGTGCTTCCATAGAATATATTTTTTAAAAACATCATAATTTTCCCTGTGTCCTGAAAAATAAGTTTTTGTCTTTAGAAGCTCTGGGATCTACACTTGAAGAAAAATAAAGCCCTGGTAAGTGTGTTGCTAGGAAGGCATCCACTATGAAAAATAATAAGCTTATTTTCATTTAAGGACAAGACAATTTAGATATCTTTATTTAAAAACGTGAATACTTTCAGGAAATGTCCCCCCCCCAAAAAAAAAAAAAACTTGAAGAAGGGAGGCAGAGTAAAAACCAAGCCTTAAAATATTGGGCTTAGATGACATTCCAGTATTTGAAAGAAATAGACTTAATAAAATGAAGAAAAAATTCAAAATGTGTGGTAAATTTATAGAACTTATTACTCCAGGAAGTTGAAAATAGTCTATAAACTAGATGGGTGAGATTATTGCATTAAATATACATTACAAGCCATAGAGGGAAGGTTACTAGCACTTAGTTGTAGTAGTAGTGCCTACTTTATTCCTATCATAAAAATCAGTTACAATGTTCTGTGAAATATATTAGTTTTACTTTCAAAGAAAAATTACAGGGAACTAAAAGATCCCTCATTTGAAATGGGATAGCTTAACTATTTTTCTGTTTAAAGTTCTAGTGCTTTTATCTCTAGAACAAAATTCTGATGATAAATGGAGATACTAAAAATAATGGGTGGTGAGATGCAGAGAAATTGAACATATGCAAGAAAATTCCAGAATGCTTGGAGACTACAGAATCTTTTACGGATCTCTTTGTCATTAGTCCTTAAAGTGTTTTCTGGCCTTGACAGAATCTTAGATACTCCACAGATGTCCTTTCTTTTATAATCTTGTTTCTTACTCAAATTATAAAATATCAAGACTAGTATAGTAGTTCTATCCTATATTTTTAAGTTTCTAAGAATACATAATAGGATATACATACTTCTGTTCTTAATTTAAAGTACTGACCTCCTTCTAGAGGAATCAGTCTACACAAATTGGTCCTTAAAATTTTCACTTACTTTCTTCCACTGCACTTACTTAGCTTTCATTTCATTTTTTCACTTACTTTTCACTTTTTAAAGAATTTCAATGAAGATAGTAAAATTAATGTCTAGTAAACCTAAAGTGGGCTGGGATTTAGCTCAGTTGGTAGAGCGCTGCGCTGCAGTCTCTCAGGACCCGAGTTCAGTTCCCAGCATCGCAAAAATGGGAGAAGGGCCTGTCAATCCACTCCCAATGCAATCCCGAAACAGTCAGCCACTGAAAACCCTATGAGGGTCGCTATGAGTTGGATACCGACTCAACGGCACCTAACAATAACAACAACAAACCTAAAGAGATAGGGAATTCTTAATGTAAAAGATAATTTTCTTAGTTATTTGAACCAAGAGAGAGAATTTTCTCTTCTCCTCACACTGGAAAATGAATAGCATCATGTTGACAGTAGTAACAACTCAAAAGACAAAAGAAGATATTATGATGCCAGTAACTCTGCTACTAGGTAAGTGCAAAAATTTAGGATTTAAAATGCCAAAAGAGTCTGAGATGAAAGGGATACAATTACTTGATTTGCTTATTATATACTTTATACATGTATTGAAATGTCACACAGTATCCTACAAATATGCACAATTTCTATGTGTCAAAATAAAACATATGAAATAAAATTTCCAAAGGCTTTAGCAATATTGTAGTTATTATATTATTAATTTCACAGTTTCACTTAATTTTAACTATGTCGTATACTTGATTTAACCAAGTAAGAAATGGAAATTGAAGCAACATTGCCATTTTGGATTTACAATACTCTCATGAGTGATAAAATTATTCCAAATTCTAAATATGCAGTAAAATATGTACTTGCATGACAGTGGTGTGGAGGGAGAGGGTGGATAAGTCTTTTCATCTTTTTCCTTAATGAACGATGTGCCCTTATTAGAGTTCCCTCAGTCTATCTGCTTGACATAGCATTCTGGGGTCACTGTGGGAAAAGCTATGAGGAGGCATTGATAAAGCAACCCCTAGATATTTGAGTGGGTTGATTTGATTCAAATGTATCTGACTTACAAAATCCAAGGGACAATTTCATAAGAAGTAGAGGGTAGAAATTTGGGTAGAGCTTGTAGATGTACAGAGATTATGAATTAGAAAACCATAAAATTTGTATTTTAGGTAAAATGGCATTTGGACAATATATATGAACAAGAGAATAAAAGTGGTAAGCAAACAACAAGTTGAAGCAGAAAAAGATATCAATTTTGTTTTTTGCTTGTTTGTTTTTCAGGTAGAATCTCACAAGTTGGCCTCAAACTCATGGCATTCCTCCTGCCTCAGCCTCCTAAATACTTTAGGTTACAGGTGTACACCACCACACCCAGTTCAAAGATATTTCAATGAATAAAAAGTGTAAAAAAGGAAAAGGTGCTAGGCCTGAGCTTCCCAAGAATTAAACAGTCAAAACTTAAATTGAAGCAGTCAGAAATATACCAGATCTGGATGTGGTGAGGCATGCCTATAATCCCAGCCCTTGTGAAGCAGAGGCAGGAGAACTATAAGTTGGGAAGCCAGAGTAGGCTATATAGTGATAACTTGTCTCAAACACAAAAGGCAGGGGTCAGGGAGGGACATTAGGGACACTAGAGATGCGAAAGAGAACATGAATTATGATGCCAGTTAGTTCATGAATTGGTGACTGCTATGGTTTGAATGTCTCCTCCAAAACTCACGCTGAAACTCTCACTCTAACAATGGGGCCTTTATGAGGTGTTCAGATATGAGGAATATGAATGAATTAATGTCACTCTTATGGGAGTGGATTTCATAAAACAATGAAATGTGGCCCAATTTTTCTCTCCTATCTCACATGCTCACTTGCCCTTCTGCCTTTCACCATGTGATACCATAGCACAAAAGTCCTCACTAAATCTCAGCACCATGTTGTCTTTCCAAACTCCAGGACTGTGAGAAATAAATTTCTTTTCTTTCTATATTTTCCAGTCTCGAGTATCTGTTAAAGCAGCAGAAAATGGACTAAGCTAGTATATTAGACAGCTTTCTGTTTCTGTATCAACTGAAGGGAAAGGTTGATCTGGTTCACAGTTTTGGAAGTTTCAGCCTATGGTCAGTAGATTAGCCCTTTGCTTTTGAGTCTGTGACAAGGAGGTGCATCATGGTGGGACCACAGGGTGGAGGAAGCTGATCACCTCATGACAGTCAGGTTACAAGGAGAGAAAAACAAGAAGGGGCTGAGAAAAATGAAAGAGAGAGGAAGAGGAAGAGACTAGAGTTCCACAATCACATTTGGGGGTACGTCCCAGTGACCAAATTTCCTTTCACTATGTCCTATCTATTATAGGTCCCAATTTCCCAATAGAACCACGGGCTGGGGAGCAAGCCCTTAAGGATGTGACAATGGGGGAAGAATTAAGATCTAAACTATAGAAGACAGTGACTAATAATTTTGTTTACATAGAATTTGTGACATCCAAGCCAGGCGCAGTGGCACTTGCCTGTAATCCCAGTGACTTGGGAGGCAGAGGCAGGAGGATCACAAGTCGAGACCAGAGGCAGTCTGGGTAATTTAGTGAGACCCTACCTCAAAAAGTTAAAAAATAAAAAATGAGTTGGGCATGCAGCTCAGTGGTACAGCACTTGCAAAGCCTGCAAGCACCAGGCCCTGGGTTCAACCCCCAGTACCACAAAAAAAAAAATAAATAAATAAAATAAGAAAGAAAAATAAAATAAAATAAAATAAAAAGAATTTGTGACATTCTCTGTTCTCATTTCTTCCTTTGAATAACTCTTCAGAGGAAAAAGGAAAAGAAAAAAGATAAATGACATTTCCTGATGGCACTCTGTGAGCCAAGAAAAGTATCCCATGGTCAATATGCTGTCTTTTTCAGTGCAGATGTAGGGTAAGAATGCTTTGGAGCAGTCTGTTGAAGGGTAAGGTATATTGTACAGAGGTTATCAGAATGTCAATTTTCTGTTAAGTAAGCACTGACCAATGGTTCACCTGGATCATTTCATTATGATGGGTTTTAAAAATTCTATTTTGTTCCTAGAGTAGAACTAAAGAGAAAAGGTATGTAACTGGATCAATGCTGCCTTTAAAGGTGAAAGCTGGCAGCAGAAGTCTACCGTGGACTTCCAGATAGCAAGATAGTTCTTCTTCTGGGACAGCTATAAAAACAATAACATTTCTTAAATTTTTGAATGTGCTCACTACCTATTTTATTTGTGATCTCCCATCTGTTTTAATGAAGTGATTAGCCTGACAGAAAAAAAAAAGCCTTATTCTTTGAGTCATAAAATAGATTGGTAGTTAGAGATCCTAATTCAGTGCAAGCTGGGGAAATACATTCTCAAAGGATACTTGAAGTTTTGTTTGCTACAACTAGAAAAATGAAAGAAAGGGGAGAGAGGGAGAAGGGGAAGGAAAGAGAAATTGCAGGCTTCAGAATCAAAACTGAAAATAAGACTTTGCTGTAGGTCTGAATAGAACAGTCTGTGAACTTCTTGATGATTCATGAAGTAAGCAGACATTGCACCATATTTCTGTTGAGGAAATTTATGCTCACAGAAGTTTTGTGATCTTCCGAAGGTCATACACCTAGAAAATAGTAGATCTGGAATTCAAGCACATTTGTGATCTGCTCAAAAGCCCTTAATCACACTCTTTTATCACAATGGTAAACACAAGGGAATTTTAAGCCAATGGTGAGAAAATGGAATTGCTACAGAAAAATAGGTATATGACAAAAAAGTTTTTTAACTTCAATCAGTTTAATTTAAAAAGAAACAGAAAATATTACGGAATACAAAATATGGTGGCATTAATATTTATTAGTCTAATGGATAAATTGCTAAAGACTAAAATTCTGGTGAAATATCTTAATTTAACATGAGAGAAAATAATATGCAGGAGATAAATTGGCAAATATTTTTATGTATGTCAAGTTGGAAAGAGCTTAGTTCTGTCGTCATGAAATGGGACCTGTTTTATAGCCCATTTTATTATATCTGTACTCTGCTGGACATATTCACTATGGCTTGGGGAATATGAAAGAATGCTAGACTGAGGTTCTGATCCCTAGCTTGGTATAAGATGTATAATAAATCACTTAGGGGAATGTCTATACATGAGTTTTCTTAGTATAAAAATGAGGCAGTTGGCCCAGATCTGTGGATATCATATATTGTTTTGTTACAGAATTCCTCGTTTTCAAGCTAATTTTTAAGTTGATTTCAAATACGTAATGCAAATAAAATTTCAACAGCATAAATACCAAAAGATTTTTTCCTTTAAACTTTTAGATTTATGTTCTAAAATAAGCCTAACCTTAAAATATGTGGAAAAAATTATACTAACATGAAAGATATTTCAGCATTTCTCATATTGTATTCCAAAAAGTCCTAGATCTTGGAAGTATTGTTTTAAAAAGAATTCTCTAGCTGATAATATTGTTGAGTGATGAATACTGCATCACTCCTTTGGAGAGTTACAGTACATGTATCATATTAAGGACTCTAAGGAATTTTGTAGAAAAGAAACTTGTTTAACTTTATTTTCATGTATCATGAGTGACCTTGAGACACCTTTTTTTTGTTGTTCTATGAAGTGAATTCTCTAAGACATATGCTTTTTAGTATGGATAATGCACTCATGCACTCCAAAAGCACTGGATTAAACATCTCATATTTCTTTCAGATTCTGAAATGGTCCTTATTATATAATGGCCACTCAATGAATATTACTTCCATGAATTTAAAGTTGAATTCCCTAAGCACAGTTAATCAAGCACAAACATAACACATTTAAAGTACCTTTGTAAAAGAGGCAGAAGTGATACAAAACTATACTCAAAGCTTGCAGAGGAAAATAAGTTGGACATGATGCAGGTTTGCATCCAAAATAGGGAAAACACCTTAGACATTATTTTATTTCTGCTTTATTCCTTGACATCAGGTTACCTAAGACTTCCTGTTATGGATCAATCGTATCTCCATTTCTCATCTCATCTCTTAGTCAAGGACAGAAAGATGAAGAAAGAGGAAATGTTAGAATACTAGAGCTGCCACATCTCTTCCTGCTCCTCTCCCAGGCCTGGTCATGCACACAACGCTATCCTCATCAGCTTTGCCTTGGCTTTCTAAAAAGAACTGCCCTTTATCTTAGATCTAGTGTCCCTGGTACAGCTCATATAGTAAGATAGAGTGGGGTCTTGGACTGGTTTCCTACTGAAAAGTGAGTTGATGGTTTTGAAACCCTTTTTGTACTGAAATTACTTCCATCACCTACATACACTTCTGAAATTACTAAGTGAAAAAGGTTATGTTGCATAGAAAAGACTGATACTGCCTTATTTCACAAATAGCAAATTGTTGTTGTTATTCTTAGGTGCCCTCAAGCTGGTGTTGGACTCATAGTGACCCTATGTACAACAAGCCAAACGTTATTGTCAGTGCTTCTCTGCTGTTTATAGGATTTTCAATGGCAGATTGATTTTTGAGAGTGGGTTGCTGGGTCTATCTCCCAAGCATACAGCATCTGGTATTCCCAGGCAGTCTCCTATCCAAGTACTATCCAGGCCCAACCCTGCTTAGCTTCTGAGGTCTGATGGGATTGGATGCCACTGGGCTACTGCTGCAGGCCAAATAGCAAATAGACAGGCAGATAAATGGATGGATAGATAGACGGAGAGATGATGTTTTTTCTAATGATTCAACACAAAAAAATATGAGAATCTTTGTTCCCAACTCCTCAACTATCCATGTCTCTACTCTACGACCCCCATGTCTGCACTCATTCTTTCTTTTTTATTTTCTTTTCTTTTTTTTTTTTTTTAGTACTGAGAGATAAACCCAAGATTTCCTCTACCACTGAGGTACACCCCTACCCCTTTTTATTTATACATTATTTGGTTTGGGACAGAGACTTGCTAAATGATGTAGCCTGCCTCTGGCCTCAAAGTCACTATCCTCTTGCCTCAGCCTCTTGAGTCACTGGGATTACAGGCATGTGCCACCATGCCCAGTTTACATGCATTTACTTAGAATGAGTCTCTATATTCCACTTGCCAAAAGATAGGTGGGTTGAGGAGGAGATCTCAGATAGTCTATTACAGTAAAAGAAGATGCATTGCTGCCATCCCAAAGTTAAAACTCATGAATGATTTTCCATAGAAACATTTTAGGACATAGTGTTAATTTAAGTATCATCATTGACACAGTTCTCTACTTTGGGTACAACGTGATTGGTTAGCTGGCCTTGGGACAGAAACTCCAACTCCAACAGGATGCCTGCCATTTTGGAATACAACCTGAACGTGCAAAGGATATTCCCTGCGTTTGTTGTTGTTGTTGTTGTTGTTGTTGTTGTTGTTAGGTGTCGTTAAGCCAGTGTCAGACTCATAGTGACCTTAGCACAACAGGCAAAACACTATTGTTGTGCTTCTCTGCTATTGATAGGCTTTTCAATGGCTGATTGCTTTTTGCAAGTGGGTTGCCAGGTCCTTCTCCCAAGCCTATGCACCTGGTGTTTCCAGGCAGTCTCCCCTCCAAGTACTAACCAGGCCCAAACTTGTTTAGCTTCCAAGATCTGATGAGATCAGATGCCACAGTAGTATGCTGCAGGTGCATTTATTGTTAGGAAAGAAAAATATTGAGATTTCCCTAATCTAGAAAAGTATCAGTACAGAAAATGGTCCAGCAGAGAGCAATCAAAATGATGAGTGAGAGTGTTTATTTATGTAAAAATATAAATGAAGCATAAATTACAAAAAAAGAAACCTGCTAAGAGAACAACTTTGAAATTTTGTGTGACAACTTATAGAATGTGAAAGGCATAGACTTCACGACTAGCAAGATGACTTAAGGGCACAAGGGTTAATAGTGTGGATAGGAGAATATTCACAGAGTAAACAGTAGCCATCTACATGACTTGTATGTGACCCAGAAATCCAAAGGAGGTAAAGACTCAAGAAGGGACCCTACAATAGATACTGTTCATGTTAGAGGAGGTACAATGGCCTGACCAGGGAGTTAATAAAAATTCCTCTACCTTTTCTAGATATGTCTTTTGACTCAGTAGAGTCGTATTCTTTCATGAATAATGGGCTCAACTAATTTGTTACCATCTCTTCCTACCACTGGAAAAGCCTGCTGGAACTATTCATGTTTGGGTGACAAGCTGTTTATGCTTTTCTCTGGGCACCTAAAAAATGAGCAGATGGATTATGAGCAGTTTAAAACCCATAATTAGCTTATTTTAAATGACAAATAGCAATCTCATATATCCTCAATAGTCCCCAGTGCTGTCCAATAAAAACATGATGGGAGCCATGTGTGTAATTTAAAATTTCCCAGTTGATACACCTTTTTTTTAAAAGGTAAAAAGAAACAAATTCAGTTTAGTTTGACCCAATATGTCAAAAATGTCATAATTTATTTTTCCTCTGAATGCTAATAATTATCCCAAAAATTATAATGTCCATTTGTAGCAGCAGTCACATGTCAGCTATTCAGTAGGGACATATGGATACTGCACTGCATTGTACAGCACAAAAACAAAGAGAAAAGCAAAGACATGAAGCAAAGGAAAACAATGTGCATAAGTCAAGGCAGGACCTTTATCTTTGACTGAAGGTAATGAACATATGGTTGTAACGAGCTATCTGCAAGTCACTTCAGGAAGAGGACAAAGGAGGATCATTGTGAAAAAAAATATGATCGATAGCACTTATGCAATTCTATGGCAGTTGAAGATGCTCAGATTCAGAATAATAGTTATAGATCATTACTCAGAAATAGATCAACAATTTATTTCTTTATTTGAAAATAAATTCTTTACTATCTAATGCACACCTAGCTCCTGGAATACAGCCAAAACAAAATAGGAAAAATCCATGCTCCCTGGGAGAAAATATTCTTTGGTAGATATGTAAATTCATTTGTGTGCTAAGGCTTTGTTAGATGATTTTTAAAAGAATTTCCTTCAACAACTGATATGATCTAGAGTTTACTACTTTGAGCAAACATGTCCAATCTCAGATTGTCAGTTTCAAGAAATCTGGAACTCATTTTATCTATCACTGAATCTACCTCAGTATATAGCAGAATGCCTCATACCTTAATTAATGGTGGTATTGAGTGGAATCAAGTTGAATTAATTCAACTTGAATTTAATTGAATTTTATAGAACTTATTTCATTGATAAAAATCCTAGTTCATCAGGAATATCTCCATTTAAAATTAATACAAAAATCAGGAAAAATATTATAAGAGAAGAAAACTACAGAGCAGTATCTCTCATGATTACATCTCATAGATGTAAGTATTCTCAACAAAATATTATAGCAAATCCATCAACATTCAAAAATAATTATGAAACACAGTGAAATATGTTGTAGGAATATAACAATGGATCAGCATGTGATAATTAATGTATTCAATCATATACATAAACTAAAGAAGAAATCAATTGACTCAGAATAAAAGTATAGATACATCCTGGTATCCTGTACCATTTTATGGCAATAATATTTAACAGACTAAGAATAAATATGAACTTCCTTGACTTGATGAAGACCATCTCCAAAGAACATACAGCTAACAAAACAAAACTCCACAATGATGAGGGTAGATCAAATGACACAGCGGCCAGCTGAAAGGGCTCCTAATGGTCACAGCTGGAACAATCAAAGCAACTAATCAAATAGCCTTGGATCACTACCACAAGACAAAACAAATATCTATGAGTCCTTATTGATATAAATAATTAAAACAACTAATAAATGGGAGAGAAGAGATAAATTTCCCATGCAAAAGAATTCCAAATAAATTATTTAGATATGCCACCCTAATAGGAGGGAAAGTATAACTCCCCACTCCTTAAATCTGGCTTTCACATAGTAATTTTCCTCCACAGAATACAGTGTGGAACGGGAAAGGTGGTGAGAAGAGTAACAGTAGAGAAATGAAATACTGTACTTCAGCCAGGTTACTAAAATCAAACTAAACAGACATAAATAGTTATTTACAATGTATGTACCCTAGATTTTTCATTATAAAATTGGCACTTTAGTTCATCACCTTCCTCCCCCAAATCTGTAACCCTAATCTAATAATGAGGAAAAATATGAAAATCTTATAGAGGGACATCCTACAATCTGCCTGACTACCACTCTCCAAAACTGTCAAGGTCAGCCAAAAATAAGGAAAGTGTGAGACCTTCTCAAAACTAAGAGAGGGATCCTAAAACAGAAAAGGGTTATTAGGTAAATACTAAGGAAATATAAGGGCTGGGATTTAGCTCAGTTGAAAGAGTGCTTCGCTGCAGTCTCTGAGGTCCTGAGTTCAATTCCCAGCACCGCAAAAATGGGAGAAGGACCTAGCAATCCACTCCCAACGCAATCCTGAAACAGCCATTGAAAACCCTATGAGAGTCACCATGAGTCAGATACCGACTCGACGGCACCTAACAACAACAGGGAAATATAAAGAAATAATGAGCTTTAATTAATAAACTCGGTGGAGGATTGGATGAAGCATGTGTGGGCACTTCCTATACTATCTAGTCAACCATTCTGTAAATCTAAAACTATCCAAAACAATAAAGTCTATGAACAAAACTTAATATTCTGACTAACCAGTTGACACATTTATACTTTAATATAAGTAAGATAACTTCTGGAACCAATATATCTGATAGCCAGACTATGGATCTTAGTATGCACAACAAAATCCAGTGCCAAGAAAACACAGAGTGGAAAAAAAAAATCATCAGCCTCAATCATTTATTACTAAAACTACAAAACCGTAATTCTCTATGGCATCAAATCTTATCAGAATGTAAAATACATAAAACTGCTCCTTAGTCCTGCCAGCAACTAATTCTTTTTTTACCACTCATAACAACAGCAAGCTAATCTTGCAAAATTTCCCCATATTCACTGTCTCTATCCACTCATTCTTTATTTATTTTCCACTCATTCTTTAATCCACAATTACCTGGCTTAGGTCCCAATTTCTCTTCCAAGGATAATAATGATCTACCTGTTGGCAAAACAACTCACCCATTATTTTTTGGAGGCATTTGACACAGTAGCTATTGCTTCCTATTTTTAATCATCCTCTTCTTTTGCATTCATCACATTTAATTCTCCCGGTTTTATTCCCACCTTTCTTGCTTCTTCCTGGTGTGTGTGTGTGTGTGTGTGTGTGTGTGTGTGTGTGTGTGTGTGCACGCGCGCGCGTGCGTGCGTATCCATGCATGTTTGTGATTCCTGTCCTGTCCTTAAATGTTAATGTCCATAAAATTCAGTTCAGCCATTATTTTCACTCTACATCTTGCTGTGTGTGATTACCTTACCTCCCATGACTTTTAGTAAATACCATATGCTGATGTACCCCAAATTTCAAAGTCCAGTCCAGAGCACTCTCCTGAACTTAAGAAAATATTATCCTACTTACACTGGTATTTCTGCTTGGCAGTCCCACTTGCATATGAAAGCCAACATGTCCCAAAATACCCTATCTTTGCTTTTCTCCCAAATTCCTCATCATCCTATTCTCTGTCAGTAAATTGTACTACCATTATCCACTCAAGACAATAATGTAGCCATTATAATCAATTCCATCACTTCAATATTAAGTCATTCCCTAATTCTCTCCAATATGTCTTCAAAATTTTCTCCAATCCACCAGTTTCTACCTGTATCTAGCACTACTACCTCAGTTTAAGCTATTGCCATCTGTTTCCTAGTTTCTTTCAACCACTTCACACTACTCTTTATATCTCCAGGCTTCTTCCTTCCAATTTCTTCTCCACTCTATCTCATCAAAGCACTTTAAGATTTGAGGCTTAAATGATTGTATCTTGCCTATAAAGCTTTTCAAAAGTAGGACCCTGCTTATACCTCCAGTCAATATTTAGGACAATGATTGGCACTTAGAAATATTTGGTATCTAGATAGAATGTTTGATGGAAAGATGAAACCATAGTTGAAGTAACTCAGGAAAAAAAAACTTGACAAATGGGAAATCTATTTAAACTCTTATTTTTTAAAAAAGAAAACTGCTTGATGAGTGTTTTTGATTCTAATACACTAGCTCAGAAATATCCTTAGTTTCTGTGAGTATGAAAAATTCATAAGGAATACCCATATATCACAGTTTTAACAGGAAGATTTTCCAAGCAAGTATTATTGCTTTCAGTTGCATAGTCATGTTAATCACATAATACCATGCTTGAACTACACATGAATGAACAGGACCAAAATTCGAAGACATCAAAAGAGTCAAGTTTGAAAATAACAGCTTGAAAGTAATCAGAGAATTGTTAAGAAAGGAATTGTCAGCAATTGAAAGATAACAGTAGGAATTAACCAGGACGTGTCATGAGGCCAAGACCACAAATTCAGTGTGGAGTATATGAATAGCTACACAAAACAGAGTCAAACCACTGGCTTCGACATTCTCTAGACTTGACAATTGGACAATCTAGGAAGATTTCAAGGTTTCAAGGAAACAGATCTACAGCAGGTTAGGAAAATTTGAGTATTAGCAGCAACAAAATATATAGAATAATTGGGGTATATCAAAAATAGTCTGTCATGCTTATTTATAAAAGAGAATTATAAGATGAAATGAATGCCAATTTAGAGGTGAAAGACACATTATTGTATATTCTCCAACTTAGTTTTTTCATTCAAAGCAACAATAGCCAGACAGCTTCAAAATACTTTAGTTTTACTTTTTCATTTGGTTACACGTTAAAATGAAATAAAAATTCCCCATTAAAAACTGCTACTAGGCCTGGTGCTGTGGCACATGCGTATAAACCCAGCAACTCAAGAGGAGGCAGCAAGAGGATCTCAAATTATTGGCCAGAGACAGCCTGCATGACTTAGGGATACCCTGACTCAAAATATAAAAAATGGGCTGAAAGTGGATCCCAGTGGTAGACCACTTGTAAAGTATGCATGAGGTTCAACCTCCAAATACCACACATAAACACATAAAACCCCTTCTACTCTATACATTTATTTAAAAATATATAATCATAATATCTTAAAGAAATATGTACCAAAATGGCATTAATGGTAATGGTATACTCAATGACAGCAGAATTTAAGTAACAGAATGACAGCTGAAATCTTTCTTTTGACTTCTACTCTAAAGCCCACTATATCTTATTATTCCTTTTAAATTGTTTTATTTTATTTTGTGAATGATGACACTATCAAAGAGGGAAGGGCTGTTAATCCATCATTGAAATTCTATCTTTTTATCTTCCTTCACTGATGTCATCTCTATTTATAGCATTAGCTAAACAGTTGGACTGGGAATCAACTATGTTTTTTGGTCTTAAATGTTTCCAAAAATGTAGCTCTAAGCATCTAAATCACCAGGTTGTTGTGAATCCTCCACTAGATCTTTTCTGTACAGATTTGACCTACCACATATTTGAAAACCCCTTTAGTCCAGGAGTATGGTTTAACTTTTCCTTCTTATGCCCCTTTTGTCAAACAGTAATAAATAAAGGAAAGTCATCTATGTGTTTAAAAAGTACTTGCATGGTAAATGAGTGAAGCAGGAGTAAAAAAAAAAAAGTAAATCCCTTAATCTGGTTTACCTTGTCACAAGTACTATGCATACGTGAAAGGGCGGAATTAAAACACACTTGAACATCTGTCTTTTACTCATAATATCAAACTACTGAATTGCTAATTTCTGAAAGGTGTAAGATACTTTGGCATATCATTTTCTTCTATCTTCTCTTTTACTTTTTCTAGAAGTTTCATATTTCATCATCCATCTTTTTCCACGGCCATTTTTGTTATAATTGCTTTTAATCCCTATCGTCATTGGTACAAATTGTACTCTTCTTTGATAAAGCTGACTATATTTGACAGATTAATTATATTAAATTACAACTAAAAACCTCTTATTTTTAAATAAATGATAAGAGATGTAATTTGTTTGTTTATTTTTAGTCCTCAGACTTTGTATAGACAGTTAACGCATAGGAAGGAATTAGAACAAACTCATTTCTTTCTCAAGAACTAGAGTTGATCCTCTGCTCTTCTCCTAGCCTTGAGTATTTATTTCCACACAGAATCAAGTGCCAATTACACTAAAATAATCTACACACCTTTAAAATCTAAAGGCCTATTCACTGGATAACTTGGCCTTCAAAATTTATGGAAATAGTGATTTCACAAATGTCTGTAGTAACTTGTTTCCTCAGCTAATGTGCCCATTGAACCAAACAACACAGATGAAAAAGTTTATGGGGAAAATCATATTTGGTGGCTAGAGGTGAAAATGTCATCTGACTTCTCAGTTGTTTTCCTCTAAATAAAGAACATTAAGTAGCAAGATGTAAAATCTATAATTGAGTTTATGTTTTGAAAGGCTAACCAAGTTTTAAAAAACAGGCTTACTTGTCCCTTTAACTTCACAAAAAGTGAGAATATGTTTATGTTTTCTGTTCATAACTTTAACTCATAAGTTCAATTGGATTTTTACTTTTTAAATTTTATTTTGAGTCCTAGGTACTTTTCTACATTTATTTGAAGTAATATTCTCTGAGGATGGATTTTTGCATGGGTTTATCCACTTGTTTAATTTTGTTTGTATGTAATAAAAATGAACTTCATCTAAATTCCTACCCATATTTCCATTTGCTTGCAAAATTCACTTATTGCATGTGTGTAGATTGAATGGAACTCAGTGAAAATTCCTAACTTTTTTAGTGACATACTGAACTTGGTTTTTATGAAGTTGTTGTTGTTGTTAGGTGCCGTCGAGTCGGTATCCGACTCATAGCGACCCTCTGTACAACAGGGGAAACACTATTGTCAGTGCTTCTCTGCTGTTCATAGGGTTTTCAATGGCAGATTGATTTTTTTGGGGGAGGGGGTTGCCAGGTCCTTCTCCCAAGCCTACAGCTTCTGGTGTTCCCAGGCGGTCTCCCATCCAGGTACTAACCAGGCCCGACCCTGCTTAGCTTCGAGATCTGATGGGATCGGATGCCACAGGGCTACAGCTGCAGGCATTTTTATGAAGTAGTATATCTTTATACTAATGGACAAGATGTTGTTGTTTGTTGCTGTTGTTGTTGTTGTTAGGTGTCATCAAGTCGGGTCTGACTCAGCGACCCTATGTACAACAGAAAAAACATGCCCTGACACTGTGCCATGCCCAGCACTATCTCAGTACTTCTCTGCTATTGACAGGGATTTCAATGGTTGATTGTTCCAGGATTGTTTTGGGAGTGGGCTGCCAGGTCCTTCTCTCATTTATGCTGTGCTAGTTATCAAACTCAGGTCCTCAGAGAGGGTTGTCTCTAGCAAAGGAGAGAGCAGCCACTGGGGGAGGAAGGGACGAGGCTTTTATGGGCTCTCGGTGGGAGGGGGACAGGGTGAGTGATGTGTCACATCAGGATAGGTAGGAAGTGGGTGCTCTGAGGGTCCTGACGGTCTGGAAGAGTTGCCTGGTGGGGCAGATTTTCGAGTCAATTTTTGGTAGGCTCTTGGGGCAGGCTTTTAAGGACTGGGGGATAGTGGGTAGAAGAAATCACTACTTTATAGAGAGGACCCATTTTGTGACAGGTCCTACACTAGCAGCCAGTAGGAGGATCCAGGTCCCCATGGTAACTGAGACTTGGTATCTGCCCTCAGGGACCTGCACCCACCTAACAAATTTACCTATTTAATTATACTCTGTTTATATCAGTGGTAACATTCACTGTCATTTCACAATGCAATTTTTTGAAATTCACCATGAGTTCCTCTCCTTTTGGTACAATGGTTCAAAGTTGGCTGCCATGACAAAAAATATTAAGATTGCTACAACCAGAGAAAACACTTTGAGTCACACCCTGTTGTCTTTAAGATTCTAGATGGTGGTGCCTGGATATTCCTCATTTAAGTACAACTGTTCAAAACTGTAACATTACAATGAAACAAAAAATTTAAAACCTTATTTTAAAAGATGTATTTTCTGAACAATCTTAAAGAAATTGATGCCTGGGGAAAGGTTATTATTGATTCATAACATTCATTTTTAATATATTTTATATTTATATTTTACCATATATATCCTAGAAGTAGTGCAACCAGAGTGCTCCTTGGAAGCAAGGATGGCTAGACTGTGTCTTATATATTTTGGACATGTAGTCAGGAGGGACCAATGCCTGGAGAAGGACATCATGTTTGGGAGAGTGGCAGGTCAACAAAAAAAGGAAAACCCTCCACTAGATTGATTGACACAGTGTCTGCAAGAATGGGCCTAAATATAAGGTCATGTGCCTGGCACAGAATTGGGGAATGTTTCGTTCTGCTGTATATGGGGTCACTATGAGTCAGACTCAACTCCAGGGTACCTAACAACAACAGCACTTTATGTATCACATTTTACAAAATCTTCTCAGTCCTAAAGTCAAAGACCATGGCTGTTTATCTTGGAGTGGGCAGTGATTTTGTTCTATATTTCTTTAAGCAGCAATTCAATCACTGTAAGTGGTTGATTGAGATGATCAAAAGGAAAAGAGTTTATTTCAGCCTCTCAACTCCCAGCTTGAGTTCCATATATTTTATTTAACAAGCCAGGAGAAATATTAAATGCTCTCCAGAGGGGAAGGTTGTTGACTGATGGATACAAAATTTACATTGGAGGTTTATTCTATAATATGGTGAATATAGCTGATAACAATGCTTTTTTCAAAAACCTATGATAATATGACTTTTTTAAATATGAAAGAATCATTAGGGTATATTTATAGTTACAGTGTCCTACTCTCCCTTCTCCGTTTGGCTTTTCTACATAGGCACACTTGATTCCTTTGATATGCTGATTAAGGCTGTTAAGAGCACATTTATATCCCTCTCTCTAACATTCTATTTCCAGAATTCTCTCCTTCTAGCTTTTCCTTTCTCCTAGCATTCTTCCTTGCTTGCTGTAGCATTCTTTCTCCAAGAACACTCTCATCTCTTCCTTTTTCTTCAAATTCATATATATATGAATTCATATATTTGCATATATATCTATCTTCAATTCTCATTTCTGCTTTAATATTAATGCATTTTTCAGCTCTCACGCAACAGTTCTTTCCTTTCTCTTCTCTTTGCCAACCCAGATGTGGAATTTTGCCTCTTTTTCTTGAATTTCATTAAAATAATACTAATAAATAAAATTTGAAACTGCACACACAAATCACACAGTACACTTTACTGGATTTTTTGCCATTAGAGAGTTCTACATCAAAAGTAATGTGAACACCTTATAATTGAATATTATGTTCTTTTGTTTGTTTGTTTGTTTGTTTTTGTACTGAGGGTTGAACAAAAGGCCTCACACTTGCAAGTTTTGCAAGTGCTGTGCCATTGAGCTGCACCCTCAGCCCATTTTTTTACTTTTTGAGACAGGGTCTTGCTAAATTGTGCAGACTGGCTCTGGTCTCGAATTTGGAATCATCCTGCCTCTGCCTCTGGAGGTGCTGGGATTACAGGCATGCACCACCACGCCTGGCTATATTCCTATTCTTAAAGTTTATTAAGCTATTTCTGCAGTCCTATTCTACTATTATAAACTGAGGTGTTTTCATCCTTATTCACACTCACCACTTTCCAGAATTCCAAGATAACTTCTCCTGGAAAGAGGCAGCATAATACATTTTAATCCTTGTCACTTGCTAACTCATGCTCAAAATGCAAATGTCATATTGAGGGGTGAAAAAGTAACTTGTAGACAAGGTACACTTTTCTATAGTATGCAAACAATTTTACAAATCAACAAAATATATTGGTAAATCCTATCAAAAATGAACAAAAGATATAAATTGAAATGTAACAGATATGAAATAAGTGTTGTTTTAAAAACAGGAAAAATGCAACATTTCACCTACAATAAGAAAAATTTCAATTAAAATAAAATTATGATATAAATTTCTAGCCACCTACCAAAGATACAGAATCTGTTAACAATGGGAAAATTTAGACTCACATGGCTTATGTGAGAGTAATATTGGTCTAAACTTTTGGTGAGCAATTTTGAAAAAAATCTACCAGAATTATCATTGCTCATATTCCTTGTCTCAATAATTCCACTTTAGAAATTTACCATGTAGGTATACACACATGAAAAATGATTGTACTAGTTTTCTATTCCTTCTATAACAAATTACTGAAAACATAAGCATTTATTATCTGAAAGTTTTATGGGTCACAAAACCAAAAGGTTTGACTGAGTTTTCAGTTCAGAATCTCACAAGGCCATAAATAAAGGTTTTGACACGGTTGTACTCTATTCTGGAGGCTGGAGGGAAAAATTGGTTTTCTCCGTATTCAAATGGTTAACAGAATTCAGTCCCTTGTAGTTATAGGAATGAGATCACCATTTATATGACAGATGGATGGACTGACTGATTGGTTTACTGATAGCTGTCAGTTGAGGACAGTTACTACCTTCTAAAGGCTGCCTATTTAGCTCAGTTAGTAGAGCGACGCTCTGCACTCTCTGAGGTCCCGAGTTCCATTCCCAGCACCGCAAAAATGGGAGAAAGACGTGGTAACCCACTCCCAAGGCAATCCCAAAACAATCTGCCACTGCAAACTGTATGAGGATTGCTATGAGTCGGACACGACTGGACGGCACCTAACAACAACAACAAAGGCTGCCTAACCTGCAGCTGTACCACTGTGGCATCCAATCCCATCAGATCTCAGAAGCTAAGCAAGGTCAGACCTGGTTAGTACTTGAATGGGAGACCACCTGGGAATACCAGGTGCTATAGGCTTAGGAAAAGGACCTGGAAACCCACTTCTAAAAAAATGATTAGCCATTGAAAACCCTATGAATAGCAGAGAAGCACTAACAATAGTGTTTTGTCTTTTGTATGTAGGGTTGCTATGTGTTGGACACTGACTCAACAGCACCTAACAACAACAACAAAGGCTGCCTATCTTTATTCACTGAATCCTAGTTTACTTCCTCCATCTTAAAAGCCACAAAGATGGCTCAAGTTCCTCTCATGCTTCAAATCTCTCCTGTCTCATCTTCCATATTATTTCACTGTACTTGGTTCTCCCCTTCCTCTTCCACTTTCAAGGATCTATGAGATTACGGTAAACTCACCTGACTAATCCAGAATAATCTCTCTATTTTTAAGGTCCATACCATAATTCCATCTTTAAAGTCCTTTGTGCTGTGTAACATCACATACAAATAACATAACATGAGGGAATGAAGATCATGGGAGTTAAAATTCTCCCTAAAACAATGATATATAGGCTAACTATCCCTTATCCAAAATGTTTGTGACAAGAAATACAACTAATTCTGGATTTTTAAATATTTTGGGGTCTATATACAAAGTGTGATAGAACAGAGGGAATGTATATATATATATATATATATCCTGCAGCCATAGCCCTGTGGCATCCGATCCTGTCAGATCTCGGAAGCTAAGCAGGGTCGGGCCTGGTTAGTACCTGGCTGGGAGACCGCCTGGGAACACCAGAAGCTGTAGGCTTGGGAGAAGGACCTGGCAACCCCTTCCCAAAAATCAATCTGCCATTGAAAACCCTATGCAGAGCAGAGAAGCATTGACAATAGTGTTTCCCCTGTTGTACAGAGGGTCGCTATGAGTCGGAGACCGACTGGACAGCACCTAACAACAACAACAACATATATATATATATGTATATATATATGTATATATATATGTATATATATATGTATATATATACATATACATATATATATGTATATATATATATATATACATATATATATGTATGTATGTATATAAAATAGTAAAAAACACATTACCATTAGTCACCCTCAAAATACCCCTGTTTACAAGTACAATCACATCCTAGGGTACTGGGAGTCAAGACTTCAGCATATGAATGTTGGAAAACATAGTCCAACCCATAATAACATCAAAAAAGTCTAATCACTCAAAATCTTCAGATGCTTCTAATTTCTTCCTCCTCTTCCTCTTGCCATTCAAACAGGTTTATATAAATCTTTCTATAACATTTTTCCTACTGTCCCTTACTATGCATACCTATTCTGCCCCAGTTTTCCCACCTAGACTATTCTCATAGGATACTAACAAACTCTGCAACACTGTTTTACATCTTCCTGCTATATCTGTCTTCCTAAAATTTAGAAGCCATCATGCTAAATCACCTCGAAAACCTATACTGACATTTTTTGCTGCCTAACAAGCACCTAATACCTTCTTATACTCTTTTTAAAGTCATTTTAGACTGCTTTTTAAAGTCTCTCTTCATCTCTTTCCAAAGAGATCTCCAGTATTATGTCCCATGACTTTCTATTAAATCTTTAGACTACAGAACCACATTTAACATTGAGGGTAAAGAACTATTTGTGAATCATGATACCACTTTTAACCAGCACTACAGAAAGCAAAGAATAGAGTATAATAAAGCAACATTTAAAAGAGTATATAAATACATTAGGAAGTTTTAGTTCTGATTCTTGTTTTCTTCTCCATTAAGCTATTCACTGAAATGTCTCTGAGCTTTTCATTTTATGCCTTTTTTTGCAATATTACTGTGTACATAGATGGCATAACAGATGAAATTATATTTTTCCTGAAACAATAATTGAATTCTGTGCACATAAGTCCCTGTTTTCTAACGTCTTTCCTCTGACTCCTGACTGATAAGTAGGATCAGAACCTCCACACTGCGTGGCAACTGTGCACAGCAGCATGACAGTACTAAAACCAGAAAGAATACAGTATTTCTTAGCATTTCTTAGATTTGCAGACCTCCTAACACCCATCATTGGGCAATTTTTAATTTAACATTGAATAGAGCTAAGCTATTAGCCATGCATAAATGCTACTACAGATACTTAAAAAGATTTGTGTTGGTTAAGCGTCAATAGAGTCAGTGTACTATAAACCAATGAACAAAGACATAAGAGCCAAAGTCTCCTTGAGTACTGGGGATAGAAGTGAAGTCTGAATGTTACAATAGACTTACCAGTTTGGGAGGTCCTTCTTTGGCAGGACAAGCTAGAATAGAACAAAATGTCTGGCTAAGTGAGAGGAGGGTTATGAAGAAAAAGAAATTCATCAAAAGGGAAATGGAGTGCATAAACATCAACGTTTTAGGCCTCAGTGAGTTAAAATGGACTGGTATGGGTCATTCTGAACCACATGATCATATGGTCTACTGTGCCAGGAATGACAACATAAAGAGAAATTGTTTGCATTCATCATCAAAAAAAGTATCTCAGGATCTGTCCTGAAGTACAGTGCTGTCAGTGATAGAATAATATCCATATGCCTACAAAGAATGACAGTCAACATGACTTGTTATTCAAATTTACTCACCCACCACTAAGCCCACAAAAAAGCGAAGATTTTTACCAGCTTCTACAATTTGAAATTGATTGAACATGCAATCAAGATACACTGATAATTACTAGTGATTGGAATGCAAAAGTTAGAAACAAAGAAGGCAGCTCAGCATTTAGAAAATATGGTCTTGATGACAGAAACAATACTGAAGATCGAACGAAAGAATTTTTTCAGATCAATGACTTTTTTATTGCAAATACATTTTTCACCAACATAAACGGTAACTATACATATAAAATTCACCAGATGGAACATATAGGAACAAAATTTACTATATTTATGGAAAGAAACAATGGAAATTCTCAATATCAAAATTCAGAACAAGACCAGGTGATTATTGTGGATCAGACCACCATCTGTTCATACACAGATCCAAACTGAAACTGAACAAAATTACAATAAGTGTACAAGAGCCAAGGTATTACTTTAAGTATACCCTATGTGAGTTCAGAGACCACATCAAGAACAGATATGATCCATTAGGCTCTAATGATGGAAGACCAGACAAATTTTGGCATGACATCAAAAACATCATTCATGAGGAAAGCAAAAGATTGTTAAAAAGACAGGAAAAAAGAAAAGACCAAATTACATGTCAAAAGATACTCTGAGCCTTGCCCTTGAATGTTGCCCTTGAATCTAAAGTAAAAGAAAGACATGATGAAATGAAAGAAGTAAACAGATGATTTCAAAGGGCAGTTTGAGAAGACAAAATCAAATATTATAATGACATGCAAAGAGAGTAAGATATATACACATAGATTTATTATATATATATATGGATATGGATAGTTTGAAGTTGAAATGTACCCCTTTATAATTTTAATGGAAGCCTACAACCATAGCCCTGTGGCATCTGATCCCGTCAGATCTCGGAAGCTAAGCAGGGTTGGCCTGGTTAGTCCTTGGATGGGAGACCGCCTGGGAAGACCAGATGCTATAGGCTTGGGAGATGGACCTGGAAACCCACTCCCAAAAATCAATCTGCCATTGAAAACCCTATGAACAGCAGAGAAGCACTGACAATAGTGTTTCACCTGTTGTATGCAGGGTCGCTATGAGTCGGATACCGACTCATGGCATCTAACAACAACAACAATTTTAATGGGGCTGGGGTTTAGCTCAATTGGTAGAGTGATTGCTTTGTACACTCTGAGGCCCTGGGTCTGATCCCCAGTACCTCAAGAATGGAAGAAGGACCTGGCAGCCCACTTCTAAACCAATCAGCCATTTAAAACGCTATGGATAGCAGAGAAGCATGGTCAGATATAGTGTCTCTTTCATTCCGTTGCACATAGGGTCACTATGAGTTGGACCATATTCGATGGCACCTTACAATACAATTTCAGTGCACTTTGTCAAAGTACCTGAAGATTTTAGTTGATAATATAGATCTTGCCTTATCATAATAACTTGTGCTTGAAGAATATAAACTGGCTAAGGTTGATTTTTGGAAAACCATTAAATTTGGCAAGCTGTATTGGAGAAACCTATGTACTCCTGAACATCTACACGTTAGATCTGAACTCTTCTCAGCAACATAGAAATGATGCAAAAACCCCACTTCTGAGTCACATGTTATATTAAAAAGACATAATCTCTCACCTAATTCCACCACCTGAAAATAGTTTTTATGTCCTCTTTTGTCTGCTGCCCTCTCAACCCTTACCTTTCTGCTCCCATTAAATTCTAATGCTGTATCTGGTAAGAGTGAAAAAGATGATGTTCAGCGGAGACCTAAATAAGCAAGAAGTCAAGGTCAGTGGTCTCAAAGAAAGCCCCTTTATGTTTCTCCTTGGAAGAATAAGATAGCTGAGAAAAAGCAGAATTTATGAGTCGGAGATGGGAAACATATTGTAATGGATTTATAATGGATGATTTGAATATAAAGAAAATCCCTTTCACCCTCCATTCTATCTTCCTTAAAATGAGAGCATGAAATTTTAGAACGAGCCGAGAGGGCTATAAGACATGAGAAAGTTTCCAACTACTCCAAATCATTATCCATATGTGAATTTTAAAAACCATTACTCTTGTGAGATTGTTTTTTAATTTTTAAGGCTCTATAGGGCATTTTTGGTCTTATATCCTGTATTCTTCCTTTGTTTATATGTTATAAAGCTACACATAAACTCTGTACTTCATTCTGATGAATAGTTTTATGTACTGGGAAATTTAATCTTCATCTCAAAAGGACTAGACATAACATTTGATACAAAGGTCACAACTGCTATGTTGCTTACAAATTGCAAATTTTAACAGCTTTTCTGCCCTATTCTTTACCTCCACCACCCATATAGACCAGCATGAAAAGAAGATCTGTTCTCCTGACAGATTGACTATAAAACCCTGGAGTTTGGGTTTAAATGAAAGTCATTTTCCATGAGGACTTTTGTTATAGTTCAATTAATACAAATGAAAACTTTATGAAAGCTGCAAATTCTTACTAGCATTATGCTGCACATTTGGAAATATGGTATTTTTAAAATACGTATTTTAATTTCATCAGAGCCTGTGCTAACATACTTTAAATTAAAATATCCAATCCCTCAAGATTATGGCCAATGAAATTACTGAAAATCTCTAAGTAAATTCAATAAAAAGTGAAGGATGCATAAAAGAAAAACTGTAATCCCTGCCCTATCCTATCTAGTTGGGCTCATTGAGAGATTATACTCTCACAAATACATACAAATGATATTTAGTAAATAATTATGAAGAAGTTGTCATGTAGAGTGGTCTCTAGTGTTTATAAATTCAAAAGCCTGTAGAAGCTTTGTTGGACCCAATGCAATGAAGGCACTAGAAACATAGACCATACTCACTATCTACTATAAGCTCCAGTCAATATTTATGATGTAGTAGGGTGACCCTTGATTTTCCAATTCTTCTGGGTTTTCAAAAATATCAGCTCAGGTTTTGTGCATAAAATCTATCAATTTTTAAATGTTGTCCATTTACTCAATTTTTAAAAAACTGTCCTGTAGATTAACCTAAAAACATATGCAGGCCAGAAGTAGCTACCTGGCCATCAGTTTGCAAGCTCTACTCTGGGCTTCTTGTTGTTGTTAGGTGCTATGGAGATGGGTACAACTCACAGTGACCCTATGTATAACAGAACAAAACACTACTTGACATTGTGCCATGCCTCACACTATGTCATATCTTATCTGCTATTCATTGTGTTTTCAATGGCTATTTCAGGAATTAGATGCTGGGTCCTTCTCCCAAGCCTACAGCACCTAGTATTCCCAGGTGGCCTCCTATCCTACCCTGCTTAACTTCTAAGATCAGGCAAGACTGGACGCCAGAGTGGTAGGACTGTAGACCTACTCCAGACTTGTTGTTAGGTGCCATCCCATTGGTCCAACTAATAGCAATCCTATGTACAACAGAACTAAACACTCCTCAACATTATACCATGCCTGGCTCTATTATCAGTGCTTCTCTGCTGTTCACAGGGTTTTCAGTGGTGGACTATTTTCAGAGTGAATTGTCAGGTTTTTCTCCCCAGCCTGCAGCTTCTGGTATTCTCAGGTTGTCTCCCATCCAAGGACTAACCAGGCCAACCTTGCTTAGCTTCCAAGATCAGGCAGGATAGGATTCCAGGGTGCTATGACTTTCAAACTACTCCAGACTAGTGATTTCTAACCTTGTTTATTACCAGCATCATTCAATCAATTGTGATTTCTACATTTAACATGCATCTCTGAATGCCTCCTTCCCATTCCATTTGCTGAGGTATGATGGGTTCTTCATTATCTCATTTCCCAGAAAATGCCTTGGAACATGCACTTCTCTGAGCATATGATCTTGGTACAGAACTATAAGAAATAAGCTGTAATACATATCTGTGTACACAGTAGAAGACAATTTTGTGATATTGAGATAAGTCAGATAAATAAACACAGATATACAATTGGAAGGGAATATACCAAAATGTTACTACTCTGTGTAGTATGAAGATTAGCAAATTTTCAAAAATGAATTTCTGTCATTTAGGCACTAAATAGGGAAAGAATTTTCAGAGTACACTTGTCTAGGTTGTAAAGAGAGAATATATCAGGAGGAATAAGTAGAAATGTGGTTTCTTTCCTTAAAAGAAGTGTGACAAGATTGGCAGTATTAATGCCTATTTAAACTGGAAAGTATAGCTCCCTTTTTATAAAGGTATAAATGCCAAAAACTTAAAAACTTAATTTTTACCAACAAATACATACATAACTCAATTCTTGTTCCTGGTACTATGAAAAGAAGACATTGCTCTGAGAGTCTGCGCATCTTGTCTCACATTGTTTCTTTTTCTCCTCTTTCACACTAGTGTCACTGCATTTCTGAGGCCTCATATAACACCATACTCACCTCAAGGGCCATTCTTCTTTTATGCACTTGGATAAATTGAAAAAAATAGAAGTTGGCTTAGAAATTCCTCCCCCCTAAAAAAAGCCTCTATAGAATAATAATAGGCAGACCCCATACCTATGGAGAATCATATCAGCTAATCATCTGTGCCTTCACTCCTCTGAGTTCCACCACATTCTTTCCCAAATTAAATTCCCACATCTTTGCAAAAAGTGTTATCACAATCATTTACAAATATTTGAATAAGTCAAGGTACATAGAGAGTAATGCAGGTGATTGAGCAGGTAAATTATATTTACATTTTATTTTCAAATTTACTGTTAAATCACAAATTTGTTTCTTCTTGGAATTTACCACTTGTTTTTCAAGATAACCCCCTTCTTTTCCCACCATATCTTCCTTTCTGTCTTTTCCCTTTTTCCTTCCTATTTCTTCCTAAAAGCTTTCAACAATAGCCAGGTGTGGGAACAAATCTATATTTATCTATTAAAATATCCTCCTCAGTCATAATAACTGAAAGAGAGACAAACTGGAGTACCTGTACACTCGTAGCAACACACAACTCTTACTAAACATGTTACCTAAGGGTAGTGGTCCTAGTGTCCAAAAACCTAAGAGTGATTTAAACAAAGAAAATTTATTTTTCTCAAAGAAAAAGAAATCCAAAGGTGTGCTTTCCAGCATTAGTTGAACCATTCTGAGATGCCATAGAGCACCAGGCTCTTCCACCCTGCTCAGCCATTTTAAGGAGCTGACTTCCTTCTTCCTGCTTGTCACCTCATGGTTACAAGCTTCAGCCCATGCTGCAGTCTCAGACATCAAATCAACATACAAAAGAAAGGAAAGTGAATATGAAAAAAAGAGTATCAGCTGCTCTGCCCTTTCATCAAGTAAGATAAAGCCTTCTTTGAAATCCCAGGAGACACTTCAATTTCATTGGTTAGATTTAATCATACAAGCTCTTTGAACTATCAATGCCACATGGTCAAATCTAGCTACAAAGAAGCTAGGTAATTAGAATATATAAATGGAGATATTGCTGTGTCAAACAAAATTGAGGTTTTGCTAATAATAAGAGGAAAGTAGATATTAGGTAAGCAACTAACAGTATTTGCCACAGTGATCTACTTAAAGGATAGCAAAAGCATTCCCTATAGCCATATGACCTGCTCATAAAAGTCAGTAAGATCCTCATAATATATACGTATATTTACATGATCTTTAATTAACGTGATGATTGTTGTTAATGGACTGGGTACTTGTAAGGTGCTTTTTTGCTTTAAGATAAAACGGTCCTAGGATTTAAATATTTTCCACCAATGAATTAGCAGTACTGGTAAGGAAAACATTTGTTTTGCAAAGGTTAACTTGACCCTAGTATACTCATATTTTATCAATTCTAACCTAGTAAAGTATAATGGTTCTATAATTACATTGCTTTAAAACAAAATGTGATTCTTAATTCAGTGTTAAATTCAGATATTGAAGTTGAGTATTCAATAACACAGAGAATACTAAAATTCCCATTGAAATGACAAATGATTTCACTTCAAATCTCTTACTGTTGTACATTGTTATAATATTTTGTTGTACATTGTTGTAATATCATTGTACATTGTTGTAATCCTTACATTGTTGTAATAATGGAAGTTTGTCCAAATGGCAGTTGTCAAAACCAATGAAATAAAAATAGTATTTACAGACCATAAACAAGTCATTGTAAGGTCCCACATTACCAACAAAATAAAAATAATGACTTGAAACAATCCTATTTTCCTGATTTGTGAGATTGATATGTATCTCCAGCAAGAAATTGCTTATTTCATAGTTTCCCACTGTTCTATTTCTTTTCTAAGTCTTCTAGAACCCCAAAATTTGAATTACTTTTCCTTTTTCCCAATTATGCCATCCTACAAATTTTTCTCTTTTCAGATTTTCCCTAGAGTACCTGGCAATCCATTCCCCAAACAATCCACTACTAAAAACCCTATGAATAGCAGAGAAGCACTGACAGTGCCAGGCATGGCACAATGTCGGGTAGTGTTTCATTCTGTTGTACATAGGGTCACTACGAGTTGTACCTGACTCCATGGCACCTAACAACAACAATGCATATTTTCCTTTACTCCAAACTTCCTCCCCTCATCCTTCCTTGCTCTTCCTCATCTTACCATCCCTACCAATTGTTTTTCTTTCTGATTTCCTAGAAGTTGTCTCCACTTCTCTTAAAAATTGTATAGTAGAACCAGAGAAGAAGACCTGGTTGCCTAAAACCAAGGCAGGGTGCTGTCCCTGTGCCCTCTGTCATTTGAAGCTGGGATGGTATATTAGAAGCAACCTCAATTACTCACTTACTGTCTTAAGAGTTTCATCCCTGGGGTTTTCAGTCTGGGGTTTTATTGATTTGTTTTATAAAGAATTTTCTGCTGTTTGCCATTTTTTCTTACTCATCTTATATCTTTCTTTCCTTTTTCAGCTGAGTTATAGTTTTTAGATATTTGATACCAAACAACTTAAGTAAAACTTCATCTATGGTAACTGAGAGAATATTCAGTTTTAGAAAATGGAGAGGAGTAAAGGCCCTTATCTCCCAATAGCTGCCCACACACACCTATTAATCAACCATGAAGCCAGTTAATTGATCTTATATGGGCTACAAAAAAGTAAGGGATATTTTCCAAATAAAACTCACTCTTATTTTTTTTAGACTTTCTTAAGTAGTCAAAAGATGCACCGATAAATTAATCCTTAAATTGCCAAAGTATATGTCATTAAATTAACATTTAAATGACTAGCCATTCTCACTTCAATTGTTATGGCATTAAAGTTAAATAAAATTATATTCAAAGAAATTGTCTTTTTCCTTTGTACAAGGTCATAAACTGCCCTAAATCTGTTCGTTGTCACTTATAATGCACAGTATTTTATTAAATGTGTCATATACTATTAAATAACACAGTTTATAATATTAAGAAAGTATTGTTTTCTAGAGCCAAAATGGTAGCAATTGAGATCTTTACTCAAGATTTTTTTGAAAAAGTGTAGTTTCAACTTGTTTGAGATATATGAATCAATTGTGTTGCTGTTTGAATATTTCACCCATATCTACCATTCCACATTTCTGTACCACATAAAGAGACTTAAGGTGCAGCTTTGCCTTTATGAGAAGCAAACCATCTTAATTATAAGTGCTAGATATATTTTGCTTAGTTTATTCACATATTTACTCTCATGTAGTATGTGGACTCTGTTTATGCTTTGCTTAATTTAGGAGGAAAAAGATCATGAAGAAATAAGTTGTCATAATCAAGTCAACCAGGGCTGAAGAATGGTAATCACTTTAGAAACTAATTACATTGCAATTCCTAAACAATAGTCAATAATTTGAGAAAAGAAATGAAGAGAAATTTAATGGCTTGAAAATTATAATTTATTGGCTTTGAAAGTTCTTTTTCTTGGAACTAGAAATTACTTTACAGCTAATCTGCTATGGTCTCCTCATTTTGTAATAAGTGCAGTCCAGAGAGACAAAGACATGCAGCAGTTCCAAAGTTGTTCCTTGCTGGAATCCAGACTCCAGTGAAGATCGTGATCACAAAGACCTCTAGCTGAAGCTTGCACACTCTAAGATCATGTTTAAACAGTTTTCAATAGCTACTACTTGCACTTGATAACATATTTAGTATGATTTTTTAAGTTGGTCACCTCCCTTCATAGTTGGGAATTGAACAGAAGGAATACATTATTGTCTTTAGGGTAACTTTTAATGGAAAGGATGTATACACTAATATTAATGTGAATAAATGTCCAAAGGCAAGGTATTTTCCAAATATGTGTATGATAAGTGTTCAATACTAGTGAGAATACTTGAATCAATATTAATGTCTATGTGGGTTTATGACTTGCCAAATGTGAATTCTCTTCTCAAATACACATGTGAATTGGCTGTTGATTATTATTTGACAGGACACATTTTGCCTGGAGCAGAATTCAACATTTTACTATTTGTAGCATTATGTGAAAGCTAATCAATACTTTTTGCTAAAGCTCCAGGCACTAGACTCTAATCATATGCAACACTGCTGGATGGAAAATATAAAATCAGATTTACATGTTTCTGGTCTTCTTTAAAGTGGTCGTAGAGCTATAATTATCAGGTAAGACTTATTATTGAGCCATGGGTTTTTGGATTAGCTGTTAGTACATGAGAGATTCTACAAACATTGATTATTCTTCTGATAATATTTTTCACACTTAATGAGATGGTCCATGTCAGGTTAGATAAAAAAAAAATGACAGAGAACTCTATCTGGGTGTAGAGCAGCAGAGAAAGGCTAAAAACTAACAATAGAAATGATGTAAGGGACTAAGATCTCCCTTTTGGCTCAATTTAGTTAGAAGAGAACTTGAAGACAAAATGATAAACTAATCCAGACATTCAAAATTATCCTGTTATCAGCAACCTTTCAGGTGAAGAAAACTTATATGTGATTAATTTGCAATAGTATAAATTTGCTTAGAATAGTTATGTACCATCAGTCACACAATTTAGACTTACAAATCACAGGTGCAGGAAAACAGGATTACCTTATCTTTTCCAAAACTCTTATTCAGCAATTTAAATATTATAGAATAGTTTATTGTAAATACTTCTTAGAACTTAAAAATTATGTCATTTCCCTTGATTATGTGTTTAAAAACTTCAGAAATAGTAAAAATGTTATGATCACATTTCACAGAAATGAAGATAGTAAGCCAACATGCCAACATGAAAGATTGTTTAACCATGCTCTTCTATTGCCTGTGTATTTTAAAATGTAGATATTCATGTTTCATATATCCTGTAACATACAGACTCAATCAACAATTTACTTTTTAAAACTATTAATAATAAACTAATGCATGTATTAGCATACTTGTTGATTTACATCTTAAACCTAATTTCCAATCCAATACTTCCATATAAAACCAAGCACTAGAATAAACAGTATTAGCTTTCCTTTGATAAAATACCAAGGTTGCTTTTAAAATAAAGCCAGTTTATTGTCGCAACCTATGAATTAATGTGCCTTATAAATATGCCTTGTTAACTGATTAATGAAATGCTTATAATTGCAAATTGTAAATTAGATTGAGACAGATGGATTGCTAAATAAATCTACTTGAAATGTAGGTTCTATTGCATTAAACTATTTTGGGCTTGGTTAATAATAAATTTTCAGGTAACATGTGGTGATTTTCTGCCCTACACACTGATCACACCCTTGATCAGCTTTAGTGACTAAAATGAGCTATTACCCTCTACTTCTACATAGTAACTCAAAATTTATTTTTCACTCTTTTTCAGAGTGTGCAGTCAGTAGATGATACTTCAGGAATAAAACCATTGTCTTCATTCCAGTTGTTTCTATTTTTCCCAGGCTCCAAATAATGATAGCTTGTGATTACATAGGGCCTACAAACTTACTATGGATGTTAGCTGGGTTTCATCAATATTCCGCCTTTTTACTTCTCCTTTCTTAATAATCCCTTTGAGATTTCCACCCTCTTCCATTTATTTACCGTGTGTGTGTGTGTGTGTGTGTGTGTGTGTGTGTGTGTGTGTGTAAAATAAATGCCTACAGCCATACCACTGTGGTCTCCAATATTGTCAGATCTCAGCAGCTAAGTAGAGTCAGGCCTGGTTAGTACTTGGATGGAAGACCACCAGGGAATATCAGGTGCTGCAGGCTTGTAACAAAGACTTGGCAGCCCACTCTCTAAAAACAATCAGCCACTGAACACCCTATGACTCTCAAAGAATCACTGCCAATAGTGCCATGCATGGCACAGTGAAGAGTTGTGTTTTATCTGTTGTACATATCAGACCTGACTCAACAGCACCTAATACCAACAACAACATATAATAAATACTGGCTACACAAAGCCCTGACATGATTTTCTAAAGGAAAATCTGTTCTACATGGGAGATAGATAAACACAAAACTTAGTTGAATGCAATATTAAGAGTACTGCTCCAAGAGGAGCAGAGATTAGTTGAGTGGGAAAAAGGGAAGGTCATTTGAATTGGCTTTAAAGATTGAGTATAATTGTATCAAATGTTCCACATGGACATAGCATTTTAGACAAAAGTTTTAAAAAGCATGGAGTTTACTTCCTTTTTCTTAAAATTTAATATAAGTCAAAATACATCCCCAAACATTTTCAAAAAGTTATTGAGTGAATTAAACATCATTCCTACTCTAGACACTTAGAAGTAAAAAAGAATTGGGATCAGATAAATAAGAATGATAATGCAGATAGAAAGGAAAGGTCCTCTTGGAAGCTATCAGGTGGATAAAACAAAAGTACCTTGGCTTTGGAATGGCAAATTCTATTTCTTTTTTAACCCTTTATTGGTAAATGTTGGTGAGGTACAGAGAAATGCAGCATTTGCTATTTCTATTGTGCAACTATTACATCAATTTGGTTACACTTTCATCAACTTACAATGCTTATGGAAACTTGATAATATGTGGTAAAACTCATATGCATTTATGGGTTATATTTCCCTACTTTTCCCATGTACTCATGAAGTTGCATCATTTACCTTAAGATTATCTTCTCCCAGTGGGTGGAGAGGAGGAACAAGGAGGAATGAGGAATGGGTGATGGGGAGACCTCAGAGTGAACAGCCTAACTTTAATAGTCCTGGAAATAATTCTAATAACATCAGTAATACCAAAGAATGGTAATAGTACAGATGCACTAGAAAATTCATGTAATAGTATTGACAATGTAAAAAGAAAGTTCACTACAGAAAAAGTTTTGATATTAAACATAATTGGGACCCAAAGATATATAGAAAAATATTACCATAAAAAGACAAGCAAATGGAAGAGAAGTCTTTGGTGGGGGGTGGGATTGGGGAGGAAGTGCACAAGAGGGCAAGGGGGATCTTATCTGTATAATGTACAACAAAATGCATATATGGAAATGTCACAATGAAATGCATGTCAGAATGAATCACATTAAGATATACATTAAAATTTTCCAATAAAAATTATACTCTCCCCCCTTCCCTTTACATTGTTTCCCCTCCCCTTCCTGCCTTCCACAACCTTCACTTCCTTTTGCTCATCCCCTCCCTCCCTCTTTCTATTCTGTTTATATTTTTCCTTTTTAAGTAAGTTTAATTGCTCATTTTTTGATTCGATGGCACCTAACAACAACACATGTGTACAGTTTTTTCCTTTCTTTAGGTAAGATTCAACTCCCACATATGAGTGACAACATAAGGTATTCCTCTTTTTAAGCTTGTGTTTGTTCACTTACAATTAATATACTCTAGTTCCATCAATTTAACTGCAAATTACATTATTTCATTTTTTATTGCTGAGTAATATTCTAATGGGGCTGGAATTTAGCTCAGTTGGTAGAGCACTGAGCTGCAGTCTCTGAGGTTCCGAGTTCAATTTCCAGCACCGCAAAAATGGGAGAAGGGCCTGCAATCCACTCCCAAGGCAATCCTGAAAACAGTCAGCCATGGAAAACCCTATGAGGGTCACAATGACTTGGATACCGACTCGACAGCACCTAACAACAACAACAACAACAATATTCTAATGTGCATGAATATGACAATTTTTTTCCATTCTTCTGTTGATGGGTATCTTGGTTGGTTCCATATCATTGCAATTGTGAAAACTGTTACATTAAATATGGAGATGCAGATGTCTCTATAGTATGATGATGTGTCTCCCTTTAGGTATATTCCAAGGAATGGTATAGCTGGGTCATATGGTAGTTCTATTTTACTTTTCTGAGGTATCTCCATATTTATTTCCAAAGTAGCTGAATTAAGTTACACCAGTAGAGTAAAAGTGTGCCTTTTTCTATACACCCTCACTAGCATTTGTTATCATTTGTTTTGTTGATTTTGGCCATTCTTATTGGAGTTAGGTGGAATTTCAGATTCCTTTTGATTTGTACTTCCATAATTGTAAAGGATATTGAGCAATTTTCCATGGGTTTCTTAGCCCTATGAAATTCTTCACTTGAGAACTCTCTGTTCATTTTCTTTGCCCACTTATGTACTGGGTTATTTGTGGTCTTGGCATTTGCTTTCTTAAGTTATTTGTAAATTCTGGTAATTAGTCCTTTGTCAGATGTATAGGATATGAAGTTTTTCCAATTCAATTGGCTCTTTCTTAACTCTGTTGACTGTTTCCTTTGCTGTGCAGAATCTTTTTAATTTCATATAATCCCATTTGTTAAGGAAATGCTTTCCTGTCCCTGTGTGTTAAAGTGTGTTTCCTATCTTTTCTTCCAGTAGTTTAAGGTTTCAGGTTATCCATTTTGAGTTGACTCTCATGCAAATTGAAAGATATGGGTCTAATTTCAATTTTCTGCAAATGGATATCCAATTTTCCCAGCACCATTTGTTGAAGAGGCTATCATTTTTCCATTTTGCATCCTTAGCCACTTTGTCAAATATCAGGTGGCTGTGGTTTTGATATTTATTCTCCTCAAACTATGTCATAAAGTAGAAAAGAAGGGACACTCCCAAACTCATTCTATGAAACCACCATCACCCTGATACCAAAACCACACAAGGACACTTCAAAGAAAGAGAACTATAGACCAATTTCCCCGATAAACACTGATGCAAAAATCCTCAACAAAATCCTGGCAAACCAAATTCAGCAACACATAAAGTCACATACCATAATCAAGTGGGCCTCATTCCACAGATACAAGGCTGTTTCAACATATGAAGATTAATCAATGTAGTTCATCATACTAAGAGACTTGTAGACAGAAATCACATGATCATCCTCACTGATGCTAAGAAGGTCTTTGACAAAGAGCAACATCCTTTCATGATAAAAGCACGGGAGAAGATGGGCATAATAGGGAAATATATCAATATCATAAAGGCTATATATGACAAACCTGCAGCCAATATTATATTAAGCAGGGAAAATTTGATACCATTCCCTCTAAGATTAGGAACAAGAAAAAGATGTCCACTCTCTCCTCTCTTATTCAGTATTGTGATTGAAGTCCTAGTAACAGCAATCAGGCTAGAAAAAGACATCAAAGGAATAAAGATAGGCAAAGAAGAAGTCAAATTATACTTTTTTGCAGACAACATAATCTTTTACCTAATGGATGCCAGAAATTCCTCTAGAAAACTCCTGGACCTAATTAATTCCTTCAGCAAAGTAGCAGGAGACAAATATAACATTCTAAAATTAATGTTGTTGTTTTTAGGTATTGTCAAGTTGGCTTGGACTCCAAGCAACCCTCATGGGGTTTTCAATGGTTGATTGCTTCAGAATTAGATTCAGGATTGTTTCGAGAGTGAATTGTCACAGCCTTCTCCCATTTTTGCAGTGCTGGGAATCAAACCCAGGTCCTCAGAGAGTGCATTCTACCAAATGAGCTAAACTTCCTTTACACCAATTGAGAACAGGAATAGAAGTAAATTCAGGCAAAAATACCTTCATGATAGCTCACCAAAAAATTAAATATTTAGAAATCAATCTAACCAAAAACCCTGGAGATCTCTACAAGGAAAACTTCAAAACATTAAAGAAAGAAATTGCAGAGGGTACTGGAAGATGGAAGGACCTCCCCTGTTCACAGATTGGGAGAATCAATATTGTAAAAATGACTATATTACCAAAAGTAATTTATAGATTTAATGTAATTCCCAATAAAATCCCAAAGATAGAATTTGCCAAATAGAAAAATAATCCAAAAATTCATATGGAAACACAAAAGATGGCATACAGACAAAACAACCTTAAACTGCAAAATTACTACAGGTAGCATCACAATACTTGGCTTTAAACTATACTACAGAGGTATAGTAGCAAAAACAGCTTTTTACTGGCACAAAAATGGGCTTGAAGACCAATGGAACAGAATTGAAAATCCAGGGATACAGCCAAGCAAATTCTATTTCAAATTCATTTTAAGACAAGAGACAGAACAGGTCAGAGTCTGCAGCTCTATACTTCTGCATTCACTCTGGACTTTTGTGATACTCTGGAATTTTCATAAATTCATCTTGCCATTCATGAGATGTGGCAACTGAAGTATCTTTGGGAAAATCATAAGATGTTTGTAAAAAGACTATTAAACAGGTGGAAAGGATAGTAGATTTTACCTAGTTGACAAGTCTTTTGCTCCCCTGAGTAAATTCAAAAACCTAGTAACAAATGATTTGAAATGAAAACTTACATAAAGAGGACTTGAGTTTGAGTTTGGACACTTTCCGGCCCTTGTTTTAAGTCCTTGTATAAAGTTCTAATTCTATTAATTAAGAATGAGAAGTAATAATACCTGTCATACTCAATTAGCTCAGTCAATCAAGTATTTGTTACGCTGTCTGCTTATTTGTACATTCTAATTGAGCCTTTTAATGGATAAGTGCAGTGTATGGATCACTCTATGTCATAAACGTCTAATCTCAAGCCAGGTACAGTGGCTCATGCCTGTAATCCCAACGAGTTGGGAGGCAGAGACAGGAGGATCTCAAGTTCAAAACCAGAGACAGTCTGTGTAATTTAGTGAGACCCTGTCTCATAAAGTAAAAAAAAAATGGGCTTGGGGTGCAGCTCAGTGGTACAGCACTTGCAAAGCATGCAATCATAAGGCCTTGGATTCATCTCCCAGTTCCACAGGGGAAAAAAAAAAGAAATGTCAAATATCTCATAAAGGGGCAAAAACCTTTACATAGTCACCATCTTGCTTGGTAGTCCAGGAGACCCTACCCTACCCTTTGCACTTGCCTTTTCAATTATGCATCTTTGATCTCAGTTTTGGGATGGGCATCTCTGCCTTAAAAGTGTAAATGAATGTATTTGTCAATGTCTGTCCTTCATGACTATCTCATCCTCTGGCCATGGACCTAAAGCTGCAAGAAGGAATGATTAGTTCATCTCACTCCAGACTACACCCTGATTGAGGTAATAGGAACTTGGACATATGGAATGATGAGAAAACTATAGTGTGCTGAGTACCACAGGATCTACAGTGATCATACTCCAGGTGCCCATTTTCTATTAGGTGACATATGAATAAATAATTATAATTAGTTGATATGAGTGTCAATGAAGGTATATATTTAGGGAGAAAAGAGGATAAACTAATTATGGATGAAGAGCTTTGATGAGGAAGGAGACATATCAGGATTCCAGATTAAGGAAGACAAAGTGTCAAAATACCAGGGCAAAGAAGCACAGGGTGTATATGGGCAACTGTATACATTTTAACGTAAGGACAAGGTAGATAGCTCCTATATTTTTTCCTCTAAGCAGAGATTAGAAAATTTGAGAGAAAAAAATCAGTCACGTTGTTGACAAGATGAAAGATTATCAAATGACTTTGTATCAATTGAGATTAAAATTTTAAAGAGTGCTCACAGTTTCATGATTTTTCCAGCATTATTGTCAATATAAGAAGCAAAGCCTAAAACAGAAGACAGACAGGCACAATGAGGTCTAAGGACAGATTTAATAAAGGATAATACATGAGAGGGGGCTGGGGTTTAGCTCAGTTGGTAGAGTGCTGCACTCTCTAAGGGCCCAGCTTCAATCCCCATCACTGCAAAAATAGGAGAAGGATGTGGCAATCCATTCCCAAAGCAATCCTGAAACAATCAGCCCCTGAAAACCCTATGAGGGTCACTATAAGTTGGACCTGACTCCATGGCACCTAACAACAACAACAACAACAACAACAACAACATCATCAATGCACATATGGGGCATGTGTTTTTATTGTAATTCAGGAAAAAATTACTTAATATCTAGAAATAAAAGCTAAAACTTGACCTGGAGAAGCTTGCCAGTTATGGGAGACAAATATATAAATGGACAGTATCAACCTAATATGCTAACACTACATTAAAAATGGGAAGAAGAACTCAGCCCAAACTTCTCACAGGAGTAAGTGATGGGGAACTTGAAATATAAGTAAGATTTAGTCATAGAGACAGAAGATACTTCAGACAGAGGCAACTGCTTTGGAAAAGGACAGGTGTTTTGGAAAGAGCATTTAACTAAATTATCAAAATCCAAGAAAATATTTTATAAGGCAACATTCATAGTATTGGTAAGGTGAACAAAAGCCTAGAAGAAGAAATACTTTGAATTATGATTTAGGCAATCTCTATCTTCCTTCTCCTCTCTTCCATAAACATAGTTTATTTCACTGTCCCATTGATTTCAGGATTGGCCATTTGATTAAATTTGATCTATGAGATGTTAGCAGATATGGCAAAAAAAGATGATTTGAAAGGTACTTACCTGATGGCTACTTGTCCCTTGTATTGAAAAGGTCATGCCCATTGCTCCAAGGAGGATGAAAGACATGTGGAACAGAGCCACCCACCCACCCCACAGACTTAAGATCTGGAAACAAATCCAAACAACTACAGCCAAAATCAGCTTACCCCAAACTGTACGCCAGACATGAAGGAATATAAATGATTCTTACTTTAAACTTCAAAATTTCAAAGTGAATATTGTATAGAAATACCTACCTATATGTTGGTATCCATTGAAGGAATAAAACTGACTTTTAATTCCTTATTTTCACTTCACACTCTTTTCATGCTTATTCTTTACTTTTGCAATTAAAAATTACATATGTAAAATATATTACTTATGATGCAATAATCTCTCAGACATTATAAAATCTGTTATCTTTCTTTTTAAACAGTTGTTATTCATTAACTTTGTGTTGAAGTTTATTTTAAGTTGCAATACTGTCATTGACAATTGCATTATAGGTTCCAAAGACAGTGAGCTAAAATCCTCCCAGGTGCCAGAGACATTTTCCCAACACATTGCTTTGGTTAGTGCTTCAGGAAAAGATAGAACTCAAACATAATGTGGAAAAAGCAAGTTTCAGGCCTAAAGATATTTGTTTATTTGATTATACACCAGTGCCTGGTGCATAGTAATAGACAATCCTATGAAATTAGGCTCATTTGCACAGTCTCCCCTAGCATTCTCATTAGCCAGTTTTGGAAAAGTCTGCCTGAAGATTTTCAAGTTGATATTCATTTGCATTTTGGTAGTGGCCAAGGCAAATTGTGCTGTCTCTTTACAGATGCAATTAAGAGAAAAAAAGCCAGGAAGGTTCTGGCTCTTTAGATTTTCATGAAATTTTCAATGTCTGATTTGACATTTGAGTTTCTGATTTTCTGTGATCTGTCATTTATGAATGCTGCAGTGAATAAGTGAGAACCATTAAACAGCTGCACAATTTGGGGGACTTTTCACAGCCCAGTCATAGAACTCAGCAGGGGATCAGTGAGGATTAAGCGCAAGGAAATAGGCAGGCATTTTAATTTGAGCAATATTAACATTCACAAACTGTCATATTATGGAAATCATTGAGGGCGTGTGAGCTCTACTATTGAAGCAAAGGTAGGGGGAAAAAGTACTTCAGAATTTCCAGGATGTCCTCAATGGCTGGAAGATGATACAGTCAAGTGAGCCTCTAGTGTGACATTCAGGATGAATACATGCAAGACTGAAGGAGACACCTAGGGGAATCCCCAGAAAATTCCCAGTCCTCCAAAGCACCTTTATCCTATTAAAAGGCATTTATATAAAGAGATTGCTATATTCATGTTCTGGGCAACCAGCCAGCAACACTTCTTTACTGAGGCCAGGATATTATGGAGACACAGGGACATATAATAAATCCATTGCACAGTTCCTGATTTCAGAGATTCCTGATGAAACTATAGACACAAATATCTACACTAAAACAATAACTGCCATACATATGGGAGGTACCATGTAACTAAACTTAATATAGCTCAAAATTCATTTCCAAATACTGTGTTGCTATTAGGTGTCATTGAGTCAGATCTGACACATAGCAACCCTATGTACAACAGAACAAAACACCGCCAGACACTGTGCCATGCCCAAAACTATTGCAGTGTTTCTCTGCTATTCATAGGGTTTTCAATGGCTGATTGTTTTGGGAGTGAGCTGCCAGGTCCTTCTCCCATTTTTGTGGTGCTGGGGGTTGAACCCAGGACATCAGAGATTGGAGGGCAGCATTCTACCAACTGAGCTAAACCCCAGCCCCAATAATCAATAACATCAAATTATGCTAATGTGAATAACTCTGTATAAAAAATTCATTTTAAGATGAGTTTTGACAGAGACATAGGATAAGGATTGGTGTAGAAAATAGAAAATGCACAGACAAGAAAATGATTCAAGCCAAGTGCAGTGGTATACACCTATAATCCCAGCAACTCAAGAGGTGGAGACAGGCAAGTTCAGGGTCAGAGGACTCTGTCTCAAGATAAAATATTTTTAAAAGGGGCTGGGAATGCAGTTCAGTGGTAGAGTATTTGCAAAATACATACAAGTCCCTGAGTTCAATCCTCCAGTACTACACAAATTTTAAAAATAAAATAAAAAGAAAGAAAAAAGAAAAGAAGAAAATGATCAGTATTAATAGCAGGTCTAAAAATACTAAGACAATATGTAAATAGCATTAAATCAATGTGTGCAATTTCACAATCTGTTGATATAGTTTCAAGACTTTGTAGAAATCCAGCGGTTTACTAATCTGGTAATACTTTTGCCAAATGCAATAGCTTCTCTATCACTACTGAAATTGAAGATTCACAGGCAGTTCCACAGGACAAAACCATTTAGGAACAGAATTAAAGGACCCCATAGTTACATAACGGAAGTAGGTTGTGGTGGAATGTCAAAATGACAATAGTTGGAGCTCTCTGATTTGTCAGGTATCAACTAACTACAGTAGTCTTGACCCTTAATTATAGGTTACTGCTGAAGAATTAAGAAAGGAGAACCTGAATTTATTTAAACTCTAGGATATGGATCCCCCATATGTCTGTCAGTTTTCTGTACCATGGGGGGTTGCGTGCTGCTGACTGAAGAAAGACTCATTAACATCCTGTGTTATGCAGATGACACAACTCTGCTTGCTGAAACTGAAGAAGTTTTGAAACATTTTCTGATCAAGATCAAAGAACACGGCCTTCAGTACGGTTTGTGCCTCAACTTCAACAATAATCCTTATAACTGGGTCAGTACACAACCTCATGATAAATGGGAAAAGATTGAGGTTGCCCAAGATTGTTTCTACAATCAACACCTGTGGAAGCAGTAGTCAAGAAATCAAAAGATGCATTACATTGGAAAAAACTATTGCAAAAGACTTCTTTAAAGTGCTGAAAAGTAAAGATGTCACATTGAAGATGAAAGTGCACCTGACTCATGCCACAGTATTTTTCGTTACATCATATTGTTATGAATGCTTGATATTGAATAAGGGAGACAGGAGAAGAATTGATACTCTTAAATTATGGTACTGAAGATGAATATTGAATATATTATGCAAAAATCCCCAACAGATCTGTCCTAGAAGAAGTGCAACCAGAGTGCTCCTTAGAAGCAAGGATGCAGAGATAGTATTTTGCCAAGAGGAATCAATCCCTGGAGAAGGACCTCATGTTTGGGAGAGTGGCAGGTCAATGAAAAAAGGAAAACACTCAACTAGTTGGAGTGGCACAATGTCTACAATAATGGGCATAAACATAAGTAAGTTCGTGTACCTAGCACAGAATGGGGGAGTTTTTGGATCTATTCCACATAGGGTTGCTTATCTGACCCAACTTGACAGCACCTAACAACAACAACAAAAACAGGATATAGATGAACTAAGAACCCCAACTTTTCCTTAATCCCACAAAGCCTCTCTTTACCACTCCATCATGAAAATTAGTTTCATCAGCATGCAAAGTAACCAAGGAAGTGAAGCCAGACTTCCTAGTGGATAAATGAAATGAATATAAAATTTGCTCCCGACTCACCCAAAAGAAGTGCAGAAATATTGTGAACAGATAAAATTTGGGTAATTCATCTCTGTATTTCTAGTTTACTTACATTAAAACATCAGTTATGTTGTCTTCTCTTCCTATTATCTTTCAATTAGCTCCATCATTTTGGACTTAAGACTCTTTGTCTCTCTTATTAGCTGTATAGTCAGAAAATAGACATTTGACAGTGCTTAAATAAACTTGAAGGGGAATCATTAAAGGAATCCCCACATAATGCTAAGATTCACTTTTGTATCACAGAATGAACTTTCTATGAATTAGATACTTCTTTTCTTCCCCTTATTTTATTGTTACTCTTACCATCTTTATGGTTTGGTTTCTTTGGTATTAGTATTAGATTGTACTTTTTAAAGTAAGATATTTATATTCTCTAATCTGATGATGGGGCTGGGATTTAGCTCAGTTGGTAGAGCGCTGTGCTGCAGTCTCTGAGGTCCTGAGTTCAATTCCCAGCACCACAAAAGATGGGAGAAGGACCTGTCAATTCACTCCCAAGGCAATCCTGAAACAGTCAGCCATTGAAAACCCTGTGAAGGTCGCTATGAGTCAGATACCGACTCGACGGCACCTAACAACAACAGCAACAACAATCTGATGATATATGAAGCTGCAAAGTAATAAAGCTATTTATTGAGGAGAGATCCAAGGAGGGCCCAATCTTGGAAAAGTAAGCTGACACTTCTACAGTCTAAAGATTTCTGAAAAAACAATGAAGCTTCTATATCCCAGAAGAAAGCACCACATCCCACATTTTAGACGATTATATATTATTAGCAAAAAAAAAATATATTCAGACTATTATTTTAAGAAATCCACCTAGTGAGCTTAGAAACACAATTTAGGAGACAGAAGTCATTTTTCAAGAACTTTTGCAATAGTGAATGTGGCTTAAACATGACCACAGAGTAACAGTAGTAAGTACAGTAGGATAGGAGATAGGGAACATGGAAAAGTGCAATAAGGTGTGAAAGGAATGAAGAAGTGCAGTAATTAGAAAGTGGCAGTAACAAGGTCAAAGTAAGTGTCAAATTAAGTTTTGTGGAGTGATTTTTCTTGCCCCTACCCCAGAATTTCTCCCTGTACATCCTTCCCCCTCAGCTGTCCCTCACATCACTGTTCTGTGCACCCTACTCTGGCAATGACACTCTTGCTTTCTAGTTTAGATAGATCTTGGATTATTATTTTTGGACAGCATTCATACGCCTCAGTCACCTATTCCTATGTTCTCTGCAAGGCCTTATTTTTCATTCACTGTCATATAAAATTTCCAGGTCCAGTAATCTGTGTATTTGTATCCCTTCTTTCTTTTGCTTTTCCTGTCCTCTTAGCTTCTATTCTCATCATGAGCACTATCCCTGTGATTACACACTGTCCTCCATGCAGAATTGTTCTATTTTTCACTAATCTAATTATTCCACTACTTTCAAGGAAATGCAGACTGTAACAGTCAAATTTTCTCTCTGCCTCTTGATATAAATTCCTGAGAGAAAAATGATTGTCCCAGGTCAAAATATTTATGAGCCCATTCCACAGGCTGGTATCTAGCCTATGTCTTTCAGATCCCATCCACCCTAGCTCAGAGGGAAAGGAGTGTATGTGTTTGTGTGTGTGTGTGTGTGTGTGTGTGTGTGTGTGTATGTGTGTGTGTATTGGGATATTATCGTGTCTCTATGTAGGGTTGCTATTTAGTGGGAACTCCAGTTATGGGGCCTGCAGCCATAGAACTGTGGCATCTGCTCCCATCAGATCTCAGAAGCTAAGTAGGGTCAGGCCTGTTTAGTAGTTGGATGGGACACCACCTGGGAACACCAAGTGCTATAGGCTTGGGAGATGGACCAGCAACACACTCCCAAAAACAATCAACCACTGAAAACCCTATGAATAGCAGAAAGCATGACAATAGTGTTTCATCTCATGTACATAGGGTCAGTATGAGTCCGACACCGACTCGATAGCACCTAACAACAACAACAACCAGTTATGGGCTCTCATATAAATGGAACACTTAATGTTCTCGCCCATAACTCAAAATTTTTGTCCTTTGATTTTCTACACCTTTACACAGGCTGCCAGCCCCGTTACTTCAATTCAGTCAGAAAAGAAACCCTCTCCTTCTAAAATAGTTCAACACGTCAGGGCAATGATTAACAAATGAATTTAGTTCTTTCTTTAAAGCACCATATCCAGCTTCATGTAGAATTTCCATAATTGGAGAAGACATACATATTGTTTCCAGAGATAATAAATTTTGGCTGGTTATAAATCAGCCGTCAACCTTAATCTTGAAAAATTCTGACTTGGAGCCAGCAACCTTATAATATTGTGCCTGGTTCAATCCAGACAGGCAATGAGACAGACATATAACCTCTCACTTGGCTTTTTCTTATTTTTTAGTAAATCTCAAATGCCCTCCAGGGAAATATGAGAATTTTAAGAAATGGTATATGTGTATATATTTTTTTCATAAAAATGTACATGTAGCATCACACACTTCTTTCCTTTAATGAGAATATTTTCAATGACTTCTGTGATTTTTCCATAAACTGGAGATTTGTCTGCATTAGTAATAAATAGGAAGTATTTGTCTGAACTTAATTAATCATCAAAGTGAGCTTTCTTCACAAGTACTTTAAAAAACACAGTAGTCATAAATTCTTCTGTCTTGCAACACCTTCACTTTCTTATACCAAGGGAATTATAGAAACTTTTTGGTCTTACATTGCTCTACATGTTTGAATCAATATTAAATTACTTTTTCTCTTCAATCAAAAGCTATTTTCCTTTATGTATTATTAAATTTATATCAAAGCCCCTTTTTCCATTTCAAAGTTAGCTTTTAATTTAAGCTTGATAAGGCACAATGTCTTAGTCAGATCAGGATGTGAATATAGAATCTTGTAGACTGAGTCATTTACAAACAACAGAAATTTATTTCTCACAGTTATAGGGCTTAAAATCCAAGTGCAGGGTACCAACATGGTCAGATTCTGGTGAGGGCCCTGTTACAAGTTGCAAACTACTGGTTTCTTATTACTTCCTCACATGCTGGGGAAAGGGACAGAAAGCTGTCTGGAGTCTTCTTCATAAAGGAATTTATTCCATTCATGACTGTTCCATTTTCATGACCTAATCATCTCCCAAAGGCCCCATTAGCTAACATCATCACTTGAAGAGTCAGTATTTCAACACAGGAATTTGGGGAAAGCACTAATATTCAGTCTATTGGACAAAAACGACTATTAGAGGAAATATATTTTTTTCTCTAGAAGAATTTTTTTATTTATTAGACAATTTTTAAACTTTATATCATATTTTCTCATTATTTTAATAGTGTCTCTAGGATAAATTAAAGCATTGCCTTTCCAGTAGCTAGATGTGACACATGAACCTCTGGATGTATTTTATGGGTAAAACCTCAGGATGCTGCTGTAGCGTCATGAAAGGGAAATGGAAGAGTTTGCACTACCAAAGGCCCTCTACACTTTATTTAATTTAAATTGATAAGCTAGAGTTTCTCCTACAAATTGTTTATATATTCTAGAAATTATATGGAATTGTATATCAAGCTCTAATAATTTGGGTGCCACTGAGGCCATATATTTATATCACTGAAGTGTATAGCATATAGAATATTGCTTCAACTTTGTATAATTGTATAATTGGAAAGGGCATTTGATTTACTCATCTACAGTTTTCAATCCCTGACCCATAGGGATTTCAGGAAGGTATTATTTTCTAGGGAAGGGGAGATGATAACAATATGAAAGTTGCCTCTCTTCAAATTGTTTTAACCAGAAACCAGTACTGTACTTTGATCTTTCCTATAAATGAGTACAAACTGAGTATTTCTCCAATTCTCCATCTATCCATCATGGTGAGAAGGTGTGCATTTGATAATTTTTTATCCAATTAAAGTATCTGAATCCCCCAACTTCCATGACTGCAAGAAAAATCCAGTTGAAATCAAGTTGTTCCAACTGAATATTTTTGAGAATTCCTAAAGCATGCTTACAAATCTCACAAATTTTCTGTGGTTTTGATTTATCATCTTCCAATTGCAGTCTCTTCAAATCATGTCTTTTCTCTGCAAAATTTCATTCCAAGTGTGTAATTGGTGAATTCTCATTTTTTCCCAGAGTAAATACTGGACATATTAGTTAACAAAACTTCACTAAAATTCTGTGGGCCATTGATTTTTCCAAGCTTCCAAAAGACATTCCAGTGGGCAGGTGAATGCCATATATCGGTGCTCTTGATAGCATGTCTACTACTGAAAGAGGATATCTGTAAATTTTTCCTTATCCAGACTTATTTCCCACTCCTCTTGATCCACTACCTTCAGAATCCAATCTCAATTTCCAATTCTATGAATTTTATATGTTCTTGCCAGCCAGTGTGAGGTAGGTATTGTAGCTCAGTCCTTCACCAATGCAGTAGTAAACTTGCTTATTGGCCTAGTGGCCAGAAGAGGCAGTAGAAACAGAGGTTATGGATGTGCCATTGTTTTATGGGTTAGTGTCTTGGTGCCAACTTAAAGCAAGGCTGAAGAACTTGCCCTCAAAGAGTGATGGGCTGTTTTATAGACTTGAAGGATTTAGGGAATCTAAAGACTCATAATTTTCATATAAATATCCTCACCCCATATCTTTGAGCCCCATTCATTGCCTGTTAATTCCTTAGTCATTTCATGGAAGCCCTAACTAATGGGAAAACTTAACTTTTTCTGAGCTCTGCTATCCATAATTCTTGAGCTTGGTCCTCAGCCTTTCCTGCCTGTATGCTATAGGAAATAAGAATCTCTTTATGTGTTTCCAAGAGTTATTTGGCTTTCACATGTTGCCTTTTATTGACAGTTAATCTTGTTCAGTCTTTTATGCTCTCTTCCCAAAGCACCAATTGCCACCAGCAAGCACTATCCAGTACCATTGGTCTTATAATTACTGCTTCCCTCATGTATCTTAAATGTTTAATACATTACACCCATGATTCCATTTTCTTTCACCAATATAATATCACAGTTTGCCTATGGTGAAAGCTTTATAATTTCTACCTTTCACCAGGGATTCTTTGTATACCTCCTCACAGGCCACTGAGTAGTGGGTGACCAAGCTCCAAAAATCTCATTTTAACATCTTCTTTCTCATACTATTCTCAGATCGATTATCAGGTATAATTCTGTAAGGTGTGTACTCTGAGTTTGTTGTTGTTAGGTGCCATTAAGTTGGTGTCCAACTCATAGCAACCCTATGTACAACAGGCGAAACACTATTGTAAGCACTTCTCTGCTATCCATAGGGCTTTCAATGGCTGACTATTTTTTGGGAGTGGGTTGCAAAGTCCTTGTCCCAAGCTTATAGCACTTGGTGATCCCAGGCAGTCTCCTATCGAAGTACTAATCAGGTCCAACCCTGCTTAGCTTCCGAGATCTGATGGGATTGGAGGCTACAGTGGTACAGATGCAGGCAAACATTGAGATTAAAATTAGCAAACTAAGGTTTTTTTTGTAAAGATGTTTTGGGACAGAATTAACCTAAATTAATGAATGGACAAAGAAAATGTGGTATAAACACATAATGGAATACTATGCAGCTATTAAAAAAACGAAATCTTGTCATTTGCACCAATATGAATGAATCTGAAGGACATTTTGTTAAGTGAAATAAGCCAGGCACAGAAGACAAATACTGCATGATCTTACTCATCTATATAATCTAAAAAAAAGTTTATCTCATAAAAGGAGATAGTAGAATGGTAGTTACAAGAGGCTGGGGGTATGAGTTAGGAATGGGAAGAGTTGGGTAAATGCGTAGAAGTTACCAGAAGAGAGGAAAAATAATTTCTGATACTCTATTACACAGTAGAGATTATAAATAATAATATATATTTCAAGATAGCTAGAGAAAGATTTTGAATGTTATCCCCACAAGAAATGATAAAAGTATGAGGTGATCGATACATTAATTACTTTAATTTGATCATTACACACAATGTACAGTCACCCATCCATATCCGTGGGTTCTGCATTTGTGGATTCAACCAATCTCTGATTTAAAAAAAAATCAGAAAAAGTGCATTTATATTTAACATACACAAAAATTTTCCCTGTCATCCTTTAAACAACGTAATAATTATTTCAATAATACCACTGTGGCATCCAATCCTGTCAGATCTCTGAAGCTAAACAGGGTAAGGCCTGGTTAGTACTTGGATGGGAGACTGCCTGGGAACACCAGGTGCTGTAGGCTTGGGAGAAACACCAGGCAACCCACTCCCAAAAAAACAAGCAGCCACTGAAAACTTTATGAATAGCAGAGAAGCACAATACTGTTTTGCCTGTTGTACATAGGGTCGCTATAAGTCAGACACTGACTGCACTCGACAGCACCTAACAACAAGTATTGTAAGAAATCTAGAGATGTTTTAAAGTATATGCGAGAATAGGCATAGATTAAAATCTTATGCTACTTTATATAGGGTACTTGAGTATGCATATGTTTGGGTATCTGAGAGGGACTATGAAACTAATTCCCCATGGATATTTAGCAACAACTGTATACATGGATCAAACCATTACACTGTACCTTATAAATATGGACAATTACTATGTGCCAATTTTAAATAAAAGAAAAAAGAAAAACATGCTCTTTGGATCAACATTTATGGAAAAAGGGCACAAAAAGCAAATTTGAGTAGAGAATTTGGGTTTCCCACCTTCTCTACAGCAACCTTGCCTCTGAAACGGAATATGACCTTGAGCAAGGTAGCAACCTCTAGTCAAGGACAATTCCCACACTGGGCAACCAGATGAATGTTGTCAGCCCTCAATTTTTGGAGTAACAGAAATAAATCCTTTTGTTTTAAGATCATAATCTAGATAATAAAGGCTAACATCCACTACTGAAGGACTAAGTACTGTTGAAGATATGTCAAAAAGACTCAGGAACCAGGTTGAAAGATATCCCATTAACTAATTTTAGGCTAATATAAATATCAAAAAGAATAATAATGATGGTGAATTTTAAGGTAGTCAAGGGAAAACAATTCAAGACTCCACAGCTATACCAAAAAGAGGGAGGATATAAGCACTTCTTTGTAGAATAGGGCCAGTTAATTAATGTGGAATAACAGAACTAAAATAATTAAAATCACCATTTACAAAGTTTGATGTACTAATTGATATAGTTAACAATAGTTGCAAAAATAAGTTGGCTAAGATGATCAGGATTTCACATAATTTCAAGGTACCAACATACAGAATGAACATTAAATACCAAGGAGGAAATAGCACATTTACAGTGGGAAATCTTATAAGACTATCTTAACCAAATGGTCAAATTTAACATCAATACTAAGAGAGAAACAAAAAGGCATTATCCTTGTGATTTAATACAATGAGAATTACAAAACATCTATGTGTTATTCGTGACAAAATGTTTAACTTGAATGTAATCATAAGGAAGCACCTGGACCAACCCAAGTATGTGATAGTTTATAAGACCAGTAGTCTGTATTCTTAAAAGTGATATAATCATAAAAAACAAAAATTATAAAGGGACTTTGCTAAACTGAAGAAATTTAAAGAAATATGGCAAACAATTACAAATGATTTTATTGCAAGATCAGATCTTGAACTGAAAATAAAAACAGATAAAAAGACTCTTTGGGGCACAATGGGGTAAATATGAGTATGGATTACACATTTGATATCATTATATTAATATCACATTTCTTGAATATAATAATACAATTATGATTATATCATGGTTTCCTAAAATATTTAAGGAAAAATGTCTTCATATCACCAATGTACTTTCAAAGGATTATTTTGGCCAGCAGGTGCTTCATGCCTATAATCGCAGCGACTCGGGAGGCAGAGGCAGGAGGATCACAGGTTCGAGGCCAGAGGCAGCCTGCATTATTTAGGGAGATCCTGTTTCAAGATAAAAAATAAAAAACGGGCTGGGCATGCAGCCCAGTGGTAGAGCATCTGCAAAGCAAGTGTGAGGCTCTGGGTTCAATCCCCAAGTGCAGGAAAAAAAAAAGATTATTTTGAAGAAGAACACAGAAAGATATAGTAAAAAGTTAACAACTGGAAAATCAAGACAAAATTTATCTAGGTATTTATAATATTAGCCTTTCCATTTTTCTATTGGTTCAATTTTTTAATGTATAGGAGGAATATTTTAAAGTTTATAACCCAAGCTTTGATCCAATTTCAAAAAATCTGCTATTTAATAAAGTTTGTGTTCATGAAATTTAACTATGTTTTAATTCTTATTATGATCCTTCCTATACCAAACTTTTATTTCTAGCATTAAAAGCAAGTTGATTTTTAGGAAAAATTCTGTACAATACCACACTTCTTTTAACTACAATTCCATGACTCCTGTCCAGGTCTTCTTTTTTTCTTAGCAGTTACTTTCACCTTCATAAATTCCTATAGACTGGCAAAATGAAATCTCAACCCTAGTCATTTTCATTAAATGCCTTCTTTTGACATCCTCTATATTTTAAGAGTCTGTTTCCATTGACTGAGGCAAAGGAAGAAACTCAAATTACTCTTGAGAAAAATATTTTTAAAGAAAAGCTTTTTTCAACTTCCCTTTTCCACACAATGTTTTCTCCTTTCTCGTTACTTCATTCCATCAGGATTGCATATTGAATCAGTTTTTGAATAGAATAAAAAGTAAAATTAAGCTTTTATATTGGCCATCATCAAAAAGATTAGGGGAAAATGAAAGCTAAGACCACAAACATGTCTCAAAGTATATTTAATAGGACCTAAAGAAACTCTTTAATTCCTCATTTAAGAAGAAGCAGTAACCCTGTCTTGTCATTTTTGAAAGAGCTATAGTTTTAAGGAATATGCCTCTCATTTAAGGAATATGTCTCTCATTTTCCATATTTACATGCTTCATTGTAATTCTTGCAGACAAAATATGTCAAAACACCACACTCATATTATTAGCTTAAGCCTCTAGATATATGTGCAATCCTTAAAACCATCTTCTCTTAATTTCAGGTTTCAATTTTTTCATAAGTGAAGATTTGCCTCTTCTAGTGCATTTTCCAAACCAGAAACATTTTGATAGAACTTAAGTAGACTGTAACAAGTACACATTCTTCTCCAAGATTTTCTTCTTTTTCTATTTATAGACTCTCATCTCACAAATGCCCTAGTAGCTACAGACTCATACATTAAAATGCATGCACATATACACCCATAAACCCTTATACTTATATAAAAGTGCTCCTAACACAATGCATAAAACAGTTCAGCTATTTTTAATTTTACCATGGGAAATATGTGAAGTTAATGTGGAGGAAGATAAAATAGAATCCCAACTTGTTTTTTATTGGAAAATAAAGATGTTTCTCTAGATGTTTTGTGAGAAGAGAAAAAATCTCTATAGGATTGAATTGCAATGGAACTTTTATGTAAAGTAGTTTTATTGGAAATATATTGTTCCAGACAGCAGCAAAGAGAACAGTTTTAATCCAAAACGCTTTCAGGCTCAGTCCCTTCTGGCCAATTAATTTGATTTCAGTAATGCTCTGGTTGCCTCTGCCTAGCAATAGCTATTAAATATAATGCTATGCCTTTCAGAAGACTTTTACTTTACATGAGAGCCAAAAGGTAAATCTGTACAAAATTGGATGAGGAGTTGAAATACGATTTTGAAATGGAAAAACATATTAGTTCAAGTTCTGATAAGTGAGAATCTTTTTGAAAAAATGAGGTGACAACAAGTGTCAGTTGACATCTATCAGCCATCAGTAATATTTAGACAAATACTGGGAAGGCTTATCTACCTACCTACCCAGAGGTTGTCAAATGTTTCTGTTTTATTTATTTCAAGGTTGAGGGAAATGTCAGTAGTTTCTGATAACATCAAGATTAAATTCAAAAAATACCTATTGGAAAGTACTAGAACAGGCACTTGGTACAGATGACTGAGACACAATAACCTCTACCTTTGAAGCAATCTAACACGTACTATTGTTGTTGTTGTTGTTGTTGTTGTTAGGTGCCATCTAGTCAGTGTCCGACTCATAGCAATGCTATGTACAATAGGCAAAACACTATTGTCAGAGCTTCTCTGCTATTCATAGGATGTTGAATGGCTGATTGATTTTGGGAGTGGGTGCTGGGTCCATCTCCCAAAACTATAGCATCTGGTGTTCCCAGGCGGTCTCCCGTCCAAATACTAACCAGGGCCAACCCTGCTTAGCTTATAAGATCTGATGGGATCAGAGGCCACAGCCATATGGCTGCAGGCTAATGTGTAAATTTAGGCAGATTTGTTTTTTATTAATTAATACTTTATTTTCTTATGAGAAAACATAGTCAAATACTGAGATGTTCCATTTATCCAGTGATGACAGTGTAAAGGGTGTTTCACAGAATTTAACTTTCTTCTTCCTGTTTCTTATTCTTTTTTTCCAATGCTGAGGGCTGTCTCACATATGTTAGGCAAGCATTCTACCACTGAGCTACAATGCCAGCCTCCTTTTCCACATTTTGTTTTGAAGCAGAGTCTCATTAAGTTGTACAGGGTCAGACTTTTTTTTTTAAAGGACTAGGATGATTGTATCAGTTGTCTAGCCCAATACTTAGTAGCTTAAACAACAGCCAGTTATTTAGCCCATGAATCTGATGGGCAGTTGCAGGTATGGACCAAGTTTAGCTAATCTGGCATGGCCTTGCTCATGCATCTGTGGCATTTGCAGGGACACTTGTATGCTGTCTTAATCCCAAATGATCTTAGTTATATAGCTTTCTATTTGGCAAATAATAATAATAATAATAATAGGAATAATAATTCCTTCTAGGGTAGTTGTGGTGAACATGGGAGAGACTTCAAAAATATAAATAATATGCATTTTGGATTTAAAGCTAACAGTTCTAAACTATGATTAAATTAATTTATTTTTAAATGAGCTATCTCTACATCCTGGTCATATCACCTTTTCTCCCCATATTCACTGTGTATAGGATCAGATGAAGAGACCCCTTTACCCTCACACCATCTCATAATTTCTCTCAATTTCCTCAAATAGTAGAGTTTTGAAACCTCCAAATATGATTTACTTGTTTCTTTCTCTACTTCACTTTCCATATTCATTTAGTTGCCCATGTATTCTAAGTACTAACTCCAGCGTCTTTACCCTACTTCTTTTATTGCCTTCGCCATATCTCAGCCCCCACTTGCTTCATGTGTGGTCTACGGTAACATGTCCCTCCATAGTCTCCTACTATTCAGGTTTGCTTTTCACAGCTTTAAGTACTGGCTCCAAATGAAGCTTCCTAAAGCCCTAATTAAGTCACATCCTTCTGCATAGTTCTGTAGCTCTCTACCTTCACCTGAATTTCTCAGTCTAGCACTAACAGTTTTCCAATTTGGCCCCATTTACATGTCCCAATGTGTTCCCTACTGTTCTACAGGACAAACACTATGCATCAGGCAAAGTAGAAGCCTTACCATTCTTATAAACTCTAAGGCACATTCAATCATTCCACCACATGACATATGTGATCTCAAGAATTTCAGTTATCCTTCGACATCCAGCTTATAAATTGGTTCTCACAAGAAGCCTTTTCTAGTCACCTTAACTGGAAATTCTTTCTCTGAATTATAATGGTGGTTCATTCTACCTACAAAATATTTATTTGTTTCATAGCTATTCAAATACGTATGTCTTCCTTAAGAGTTTATATTCCCCTGAATAAAGTGACATGCCTTATTCAACTTTGTCTTGAAACACAATGTTTTAATACTGAACATGGAGATGGTTCTGCCAATTATAGAGCTACTAGTGTAGAATGAGAGATAAACAGGTAAATAAATATCAAAAGAACAAGATACTTATAGCAATAGAAATATGATACATACAATTACACAGAGATTGGTCAATTCCATTTGAATAGAACAGAAAGCATTTCACAGAGAAGAAATTGATGGGGCCAGGTCTTGTGAAGGAAGTAGTAGTTTTCAAATTAGTCCAGAGCAAAACAATTTGAAGTAGAAGAAATTAAGTATTCAAAAGTCTAGAGCTATGGAATAGCTTCATCTGTTTGGAGACTAGAGTTGTTTTTGTTTTCTACCATGTAATGATCATACATAGTAGGGAGTGGTGAAAGATCAAATACAAAATTTCATTTTATTGGATTTCATAAGCCAATAAACTGTTTCTTAAATTAGAATTACCTTTTATATTGCCAAGTGAGGATAGTGAAAACAATAACAATAGTGAATAACTGCTTTTGTACTTGTTGTTCTTGTTAAGTACCATTGAGTCAGGTATGACTCACAGTGATCCTATCTATAAAAAAAAAAACACTCTCCAACATGTGCCATGCCTGACACTATGTCAGTGCTTCTCTGCTATTTGTAGGGTTTTCTATGACTGACTGATACAAGATTGTTTGGGGAGTGGGCTGCTGGGTTCTTTTCCCATTTTTTGTGATGCTAAGGATCGAACCCAGGGCCTCTAAGCACACAGAGCAATGCTCTACCTACTGAGCTAAACTCCAGCCCTTTTTACTTGTTGTTGTTGTTGTTAGATGCCATTGAATCAATATTGAATCATATGGACCCTAGTTACAACAGGCAAAACACTATTGTTAGTTCTACTCTGCTATTCATAGGGTTTTCAATGGCTGATTGTTTTTTGGGAGTGGGTTGCCAGGTCCTTCTCCCAAGCCTACCGCACCTGGTGCGCCCAGGCAGTCTCCCATCCAAGTACTACCCACCCCGCTTAGCCTTCAAGGTCTGACTGCCCATGCATGGTGAGGAAAATGGATGTTTCTATAAATAATAAAGGAAAAAAGAAAATTGTATGATATGGACACAATAATTAGTTCACTTGTAGATTTTGTGTAGTTATCTATCATTGTATAGCAAATTACCTTGAAACATAGTGACTTAAGATATTAAATATTTATCATCTCAAAGTCTGTGGGTCAAGAATTCAGGACTGATTTTCTGAGTGACCTTGGGCCAGAAATCCTCCTAAGGTTGTAATGTAGTTGTTGACTGGGACTATAGGCACCTGAAGAACTGACTCAGAATGAAGAATCTGCTCCAAACTCATCCATTTGTTTTGAGCAGTAGGCCCCACTTTCCCCCTTAACATCTCTCCATAGGGTTGACTATCCCAACAACATGCAACTATCTTGCTCCATAGTAACACATATGACAGAGGACAAGAAGGAAGTGACTATGCCTATTATCAATCAGTCTGAGAAGTCACACTTCATCCCTTCTGCTCTATTCCATTCAATAAATTGAGTTACTAAATCCAGCCAACACTCAAATGGTAGGCAATTGGGCTGCAGCTCTTAAAAAGAGAAGTATTAAGGCATATGTGGACATAATTTAGAATCATCACATAGTCAAGTTTCTCAAGATTTACATGGATGGGGATATTCCGTAGCTAGAGTTCAAAATCAAGATCTAGAAATGAGAAAACATATATTGGTAATAACAAATTATTGTTCCTCAATAGCTAGAGGTACCCGAAGCTATTGCTTGCAAAACCAGTGGAAAAGGTTGTGATCATTCAAAGACTATGTGAAGGTTGACAAGAGAAAGAAGCCAAATGTGGGCACATGGGGGAGTATCTACAATAAGGGAAAAAAGAAAGGAAAGAGCAAGCAAACAAGGCTGAGGAAAAAATATAGAAGGTAGTTTTCATTTCCTACCACAAAGTCCAAGAGAAAAATATTTTTATTTATTCATAAAATTTGTGTGACTCAACATTTGTCAATAATAATCAATCTCATGGAAGTATCAAGTGAAATTGATTTAGGATTATCCCTGAATTTTCCAATACAGAGTTGATTGGTAATCATTTTTGGAATTTTAAACATATGAAGAGGTAAGCAACAGACCATAGTTATATGTGCGGTGAGCAGAAAATAAGGAAATGCTGCCATTATTGCAAGTTTGGCTGAAACTCCAAAGAGAAGGATGGAACTATAGCATATATAAAGGATTGTTGCCCTTTATGTTAGACATCTCAGGCTCCCATAAAAAAACCAGAGACTAGGTGATTTAAACAAAAGATATTTATTTCTCTAACCCAGACTCAAAAACAGAAATACTACATGTTCTCATTCATATGCAAGAGTTAGATCTACCTTAGAGAAAAAATATATATTTATATTTATATTTATATTTATATTTATATATATACATAAATAAATACACACACATTATATATATATGGAGAAGGACCTGGCAACCCACTCCCAAAAATAAATCTGTCATTGAAAACCCTATGAGTAGCAGAGAAGCACTGACAATAGTGTTTCACCTATTGTACATAGTGTTGCTATGAGTCGGACACCCACTTGATGGCACCTAACACCACCACCACCATAAACACACACACACACACACACACACACACACACACACACACACACACGTATGCGTATGTTGTTGTTCTTGTTAGGTGCCATCGAGTCAGTGTCTGACTCATAGCAACCCTACCTACAACAGGTGAAACACTATTGTCAGTGCTTCTCTGCTATTCATAGGGTTTTCAATGACAGATTTATTTTTGGAAGTGGGTTGCCAGGTCCTTCTCCCAAGCCTAAAGTATCTGGTGTTCCCAGGTGTTCTCCTATCCAAGTATTAACCAGGCCTGATCCTGCTTAGCATCCGAGATCTGACAGGATTGGATGCCACAGTGCTATGGCTGCATACACACACACACACACACACACACACAAACACACACACACAATATATATATATAATTATGCACATATATAAGCAAATGTACATATCAAGATTGGAAAATATAAGGGGACCCAATATGAGGGGGGAGGGGACCAGTGGGAAGGGGAGGGAGATGAGAAAGGTAGGAGGGGAGGGGGAACAATATAGGGAAGCAAAGAGGGAGAGAGCAAGTGAAAAATACAGGATGTAACTCTATGAAAGCCCCACAGTGAATCTCACTATACTGTATTCAATTTTCAAAAAATCATAGCATACCTCATAAATGTCTACAATTATTGATACATGCTACTCAAAATGTTTTTGTATATTGTTAAAGAGATGACAATATTAAAAACCTGGTTTTAATCATTGCACACTGTACATATGAACTATCACTCTGTACTCCATAAATATGTACAATTAAAATATTAATTTTTTAAAAAGATATTTCTCACAGTTATAGAGACTGGCATTCTAAAATCATGGTGTCAGAATTATCAGATTGTAGTGAGGGCCCTCTTCCTCCCTGTAGATTGCTACTTCTTATTGTATCCTCACAAGGTAGAAAGAGAGACTCAGAGGGATACAACCTCTTCCTCTTCTTTTAGGACACTAATCCCATCCTAGAAACCCTAGTCTTATCACTTTATGTAAACTTAATCAGTTCCCATCAAGGATAGTGTTTCCCAATACCATCTTATTGGGAATTGGAGCTTCACCATACAAATTTTGGGAAGATATAAACATTCAGTGTCTACCACCCTTCATATTTTTTCTTAAGTATTCAATATAAAATTGTCAATCATGTAAAAACTGTAGACTAGAATAATAAATCTCATGTACCAGGGACCCTGCTTCTTTCTTTCATGCGATCACATTTCCTATGAAATACAGACAGATCAAGAAGTTTGAGCACACTTCTGTTTTTAATATAGAGTCTTGGTCATGACCGTATGAGGTGAAAGCAAATAGAAATTAAAACCCAAACCTCAAAAAAAAAAGCCAGGTAATAAATGTCAAGTAATTTTTCATGTAATTCTTTTTCTTTTTTCCTCTTTTATTCTCTCATTCTATATGAGATAAGCCTGCAGCCATACCCCTGTGGCATCTGATCCCATCAGATCTCGGAAGCTACTGTTTCCCCTGTTGTAAATAGGGTCGCTGTGAGTCGAACACTGACTGGATAGAACCTAACAACAACAACAACATCTGAGATAAGATGCTATGAGGAAGAGAAATGATCATGGGATTTTAAGTCAGAAGACCTATATCAGAATGCTGGGTACAGTATTTATCAACCCTATGATTGTGGCAAAATTGCTTGAGTTCACCAAACTGAGATTCCTTATTTTGAGTGACATTGAAAGAAGATTGTTGTTGTTGGGTGCCATTGAGTCAGATCCTACTCATTGTTACCTGATATACAGCAGATAGAATACTTACATTGAACAAATCATAAAGGATTCCTTTTAAGAAGTAAACAAAATCATGTAAATAGAAACATTTGGAAAACTAAAGAACTGTGCTGAACTGACTTGTTCTCCACAATATAACCAGAGAAATAGAGATTCAGGTTAGGTATGCTACCAAATGTCACTCAGCCAGCAGTAAGTGAAAGGCTTGTATACTGCCCATTCCGTCCCAAATTCAGGATACTTTTTACTTTACTATGTTGCCTTTTTGGTTTGTGGTTGATATTCAGCAAATCATTGTTAAATTGAAACAAAGGACAGACCACGGCTGAAGGAGTAAGGAATACAGGAATAAGGACCACGGCTGAAGGAATAAGGAATGCAGCGTGGTTTTCTTTTTTTTTTTTAATTAGAAATTTTAAATGTGCATATTAATGTGATTCATTTTAACATGCTTTTCATTGTGACATTCCCATATATGCATTTGGATAAACATTATTCATATAGGTTACCCCTTACCCTCCCCTATGCTTCCCCCCTCCCACCCTTCCCATCTAAGTTTCCCATCTAAGTCTTCTCTATCTTTTACTTAGTAGTATTTTTCTATACGTCCTTGGGTTCCAGTTCTGTTTAAGATAGAAACTTTTCCTGTAGTGCTCTTTTGTTTTTATCTTGTTAGAACAATTACATGTGATTTCTAGTCCATTTTACAGCATGGTTTTCAATGGTCTGGAACATTCAACAGCCTCAAGAGCAGACACTAGCGAGTTTTAAGATACTATCTGTGTTGGGTGAGTCAACCTTAGCTACTATAATAAATAAAAAAATGCTAGGGGCTTAACATTGTAGAAGGTTAATACAAGTGTTCCTTATTGATAGAGTATCTTCCATGTGGTAATTAAGATTCAAGCTTCTTCTACCTTGTGGTTCCAATTTTCCTACAGCCTTACATTCATTTGGCAAAATTTAGTTGCTTGGCTACATGAGAAAGGAAGTGGATAAAGTGTAATGTAAACCTTGGGCAGCTGCTTTGCATCAATAACTCAAACCAAAATTACATGTTAAGAATTAGCAGCTTTAGTTTCCCAAAAGCCTTGTCACAAGAGCAGGAAACCATAGGAATGGCCAAGTGGGCTAGAATTCATTCCCTCACTCTTAGTGTTCCAACCATCCTGAATGTCATTAATTTTCATCCATACGCCACCTATGTCTCCCAGCATACGCCCAGACTAGTCTCCTTGCCTGGAATTAATGACTCGCCTTCTCTCCATGACCCCCAAATCCTCTCCATTCATCAAATGTTCCTATAAACCCCAAACTTACCATGTTATATATAAATGTCATTATACTTTATAATTTTTCCTTTGAACCAATTTTAAACTTATGAAATGGTTGCAAAAATAGTTCAGAGTGTTTTCGTGTATTCTTCACTGAGTTTCCCCAAGTTTTAACATTTTTAGACATTATTCAAAGTGCCAAGGAGGGTAGCAAGTATCAGGAAGGCAAGGACTAAGTCACCTCATACACGGCTATACTCCTAATGCTAAGTACTGTGCCTCACACACAGCAGACACTCATCAAATATTTGTTGATGAGTGCATACTGAGTTCACTCCAGTTCCTCCTCATTACTTCTCTTGTTTTTATTTCTATTTGAAGGGATCTGGGCTTCTTACCTGGAACAAGAACTAGTTTTCCTTTTAATTTTTAAAAGCAATAAATAAGAAACTATACAACAATTAAATAGGTCCATGCAACAATAAAACTTGAATAAAAGTTCATGTTATCATTAACTGTAGTATACAACCTCATTAATATGACAAATATTTATAGTATACGTGATAATTATTATGCACATCAAAATTAAACAAAATGGCAAGGCATCAATTATTTTAAAATGTCATTAAGATAATTTTTTGTATAGCCAAACTAGGTTTTGAGCACCTTCATTTCATTATTGATCACAGCACTTGAATGAGTAATTTTCTTTGCTAAAAGAGAAAAGTCACTCGGGTGTGATGGTACATGCCATTCAGGAATTCAAGCATTCAGGATGGTGAGGCAGGAAGTTCTTGAGTCTCAACCTAGCCTGGGCTACATAAGAGACCCTGTTTCAAAACAAACAAACAGAAAGCATACCAAATAAAAAATAAAATGAAAGAAGAGAAAAAATGTCTAAGATAATTTCTCCCATAGTTCTAGTTCCCTATTCTCCTGACACATCCTTCCTAATACTTAATATTCCCTTCCTATCATCTCTGCCCAGATACAGGGCTTACTAGAATCCCTCATTGGCTTTCAAGACACACTTTCACTCCACATTTTGTGCCATTTCTCTTCAAAATCCTTTAGGCAGAACATCTCTTTCCATCACATGAAATGACCATGCTCTGGGTTGTACCCACTTTAGTTGGCATAGCTAACAGAACCTCAGCACCAGGTTCATGGATATTGCCATATTTTCAAAAACACACTTCAAGTGAAGATTTTGTCTGGATAAAATCAAGATCCCAAGATCCTAATAGTTCCATGCCAAGATACACTAGCCTAGGAGATAAATACCTGACTTCCCAGTTTTCTCTAGATTTAGGGGTTGTGATGAGTGTGCAACTGTCTTAGTCCATTTGGGCTGATAAAAATAAATACCATAAATTGGGCAGATCATAAACAACAAACATTCATTGCCCCCAGTTCTGGGATGCAGGGTAGTCTAGGGAAGATCAGGGTGTATGGCAGATCTTCTGTCTAATGAGGGCTCACTTCCTCCTGCATCCGCATATGGTGGTAGAAGAGTCAATCAATCTCCCTAAGCATTAATCCTATTCATGAAGTCTCTACCCTCATGACTAGACACTCCCAAAAGGCCTCAATCTCCTACTATCATCAGCCTAGAGGTTAACATTTTAATGTTTGAATTTGGTGGGGACACAAACATTCAGACTATAGTTTTTATGTACTAAATTATTGGCACATGTTTTTACTTTCTGTTTATATAAACCACATTGTTGTTGTTAGGTGCCGTGGAGTCAGTGTCCAACTCAGAGACCCTACATACAACAGACAAAACACTGTTGATTGTGCTTCTCTGCTATTCATCAGGTTTTCAATGGCTGATTGTTTCTTGAGAGTGGGTTGCCAAGTCCTTCTCCCAAGCCTGCAGAACCTGGTGGTCCCAGACAGTTTCCTATCCAAGTACTGACCAGGCCAACCCTGCTTAGCTTCTGCAATCTTAATGGGATTGGACACCACAGTGGTACCACTGCAGGCTCACATAAACCACACAGATCATATTACATAAGGGAGCTGAGTATCCTAAAATTTTGGTACCCTAGTTGGGGGTGGGTCAATGTATACATGTATATTCAGGTGTCTGTGTGTGTGTGTGTCCTAGAACCAATCCCCCAAGAATACTGAGTGCTATGATTTGAATGCCTGCAGCCCCACTGCTGTGGCATCAGATATGGTCAGATCTTGGAAGCTAAGCAGAGTCAGGCCTGGTTAGTACTTGTATGGGAGATTGCCTAGGAACACCAGGAACACCCGCCAACCCACTCCCCCAAAACAGTCATTAAAAACCCTATGAATAGCAGAGAAGCACTAACAATACTATTTCACCTGTTATATGTAGGGTCCCTATGAGTGTTGTTAGGTGCCATCCAGTCACTATACCCACTGGGTGGCACCTAACAACAACAACAATAACAACAACAACAACAACAACAACAACAACCTTATTATTGACCGAGTTCTGGTCCAGATTAGTACCTGTCTATGGAGTTGATTGCACTCCAGCTCCCCTGCTGTTCAGTTACTTAGCAGTTCATGGCAGCTCTAGATGTTCAACACAGAGCCTGAGGAAAGGTAACATGCTCAGAACAGTTACTGGTTTCTATGTGGCTTTCACCAAGTAGAATTGTACTGCTTTGCTATCGTTACAATAAGACATCATAAAAAAATCATATCAGCATACAGCAATACGAATTTACTTCTCCAAGCATTTGGGACAGTATTGCTAATGTCATTTGGGTTTACTCACATGTCTGTATGTTGACATGGAGACAACTCTCCCTGACAGATCATTCCACCTTATTGGACCAGAGATATAGCCAGAGGTTTTCTTTTTAAGACAATGGTAGAAACAGAAGAGAATGAATAGAAAATAGTCCTGACATATCCAACTCATTTGGTTGGTTAAAGCAAGTCATCTGTCCAAAATCAAAGCCAGCCTCCAAAGGTTCTACATCCCAGGACAGTGTTACCAGCTGGGAAGCAAACAGCATGACTTTAAGGGAACAGTTTAGGTGTGAACCAAAATAGTCCACCACTGACACCTAAAGGTCATGCCCATCTCATAATGCAAAATACATTCAGTCCAACTTCAAGAGTCCCCAAAATCTTAATAGTCTCAACCAGCTTAAAAAGTCCAAGCCAAAGTCTCAACTGAGACCCAAGGCAAACTCAGCTATGGGCGCCTGCAAAATAAAAAAATAGGATACATACTTCCAACACATAATGGCATAAAGTGAGCACTGCCATTCCAAAAGAGAGGAACAGGGGCACAGAAAGGAAAGATTGGTCCATAGCAAGACCAATATCCTACTGAACAAACAAGGTTTGTTGGTTTATACTAGCATCTGGCACACATGACATCATCTGGCATCTGCCAACACCTGGGCTAGAACTGGATTGTGTGGCTCTGCCCCTGTGGTCCTCTTGTGCTAGCTCCACCTATTGCCAGTAGTTCTCCTTGACAGATGTTTCATGTTGTTGGTCTATCTAATATCCTGGGGTCTCCATTGCTGCTCAGGTTCCACCCTCAAACATTCATGTACCAGCACTTCAGAGGCTTTATACAAGGCACCCAAACCTGGTACACATTGCCTGGCCTCACAGGCTATCCTTCTGGAACCTTGGTCATAGCATCTATTACCCCATAATTCTTGCATTCTGTATTCCTGCCAAACTAGCACCACATGGATGGTGCCAAGGGTTTCTGTTAGCTTGAGAGGGAGCTGAGTCCTTTTGGAACATGGCTGCAGTGGTGGCCTCTGTGTGCTCAGCCTGAAATACCATTCCTCAACAATATAGTAAGCGCAGGGGAGGGGGAGAGAAAGAGTCAAAATTCTATTATCAAACAGATTAACCTTCAATCCAAAACTAATTAGAAGAGGTAAAGAAGGACACTACATATTACTAAAAGGAATAATCAACCAGGAGCCAATAATGTTACTTAATATATACTCTCCAAATAAAGGGGCACCTAGCTTCATAAAACAAACTTTATGGGAAATAAAGGACTACATTGGTCTAACACAATAATTATGGGAGACTTGAAAACCCCACTTTTGCCAAGAGACAGGTCATCAAAACAGAAAATCAACAGAGAAATGACAAGCTTAATCTGCACCTTTGACCAACTGGAACTCACAGATATCCATTGAATATTCCACCCATATGATGAGGAATATACATTCTTCTCAGCACCACATGAAACTTTCTCCAAGATAGATCATATTTTAGTACACAATAATAATCTCAATAAATAGAAAAAGTAGAAATTATCCCTTGTATCTTATCGACCACAATGGAATAAAATTGGAACTCAAAAGCAAGAATAATTCCAGAAATTTTACAAATTCATGGAGACTAAATAATACACTGCTGAATGATCAATGGGTTTTTGAAGAAATTAAAGCAGAAATTAAAAATTCCTATAATCAAATGATGATGAAAACATATCCTCTTGGAGAATATCAAGGGGTCCTTTAAAGAAACTTAGAGGAAATATGGACTGACATATGTTTAGCACAAACTGATGTCTGAGGTCCATCTCTCTACTGCCTTTCCCATCTGTCAATCACCCTAAGCCTGAGACTTATGTGGTCCACTACTGCCATCATGGAGGCCCAAGTCCTAGTTTACCCCTGACCTAGTTTGCTCCTAGCCCTCCCATAGGATCACTCAAGATGGCCCCTGTCCAGTCCAGCTTTGGCACAGCCTCCCTTAATCTGACTGGTAACCCAGAGCCACTAGATTGGTCAGTTAGGGATACCCCATGATTGGCCTGCCCCACACCTTGTCCACCTATCCTAATTGCACTTTTCCAAACCTTCATTTGAATACCTGCCACCCTTGTCAGTTAACTAACCTACTTGTCAGGTAACTGCCATACCTAGCATGAGCCATACCCTGATTGACCCACATCCTATCCCTGGAGAGTATACAAACCAGGCAACTGGGCACCACCACCACCCCAAAAAATTATTTTTCCTTTTGTGTGCATCCTGACCATTGCACCCAATTCCTGTTCATTGCACCCCAATCCCAATCCCGGACCTGAGATCAACATCACAAGACCTTCAATCAACATTGTTAAGAGTCAAGATGCCAAGAGTCGAGAAAAAAGACCTTGAGTGACTGAGAACTCCCAATCTCCCCTCACAAGGCAGAGATAGGAGAAGAAGACAAGTGTCAAGAGGCAAAACCAGCAAGAACTAGCAACATTAGTGTTACTCTGTTTTCTTTTCAGGAGCAGTGTAATAAAGCTTGCTATCCCTTTCTGTAAGAAGGAACCCAAGGTCCTCCTGGCACACCCAAACAGCTCTTGCCCTATCCTCAGGGTCCCTGAGATCATTTGTTTGTTGATGCTAGCTCCACAGCCCTAGCCAGGTCAGAGTAAATGCCAACAATATCCTACCAAAACATGGGATACAGTGAAGACAGTTCTAAGAGGGAAGTTTATAGCATTGACTGCCTTCATCAGGAAGGAAGGGAAGAGCCAAATAAATGGCCTAATGACACATCTCAAGACACTAGAAAGGCAACAACAAATCAATCCCAAAAGGAGCATTCAGAAAGAAATTAGGAAGATCAAGGCAGAGGTATCTCAATTAGAATTTAAAAAGATAATTCAAAGAATTAATGAGACTAAAAGCTGGTTCTGTGAAAATATTAATAAAACAGATGCTCCCCTGGCCAAGCTCATCAAAAAGAAAAAGGAAAAAGCCAACGTCATGAAAATTAGAGATGAAAAAGGGATCATAACCACTGATTACAATGAAATACAGAAAATAATCAGGGAATACTTTGAGAAATTGCATTCCCCAAAATACAAAAATACAGAAGAAATGGATAAACTTATTAACACATATGATTTACCAAAATTAACCCCAGAGGACATAAGAAACATAAACAAACTCATTGTTGTTGTTGTTGTTAGGTGCCGTCAAGTCGGTATCCGACTCATAGCGACCCCTCATAGGGTTTTCCATGGCTGAGTGCTTCGGGATTGCCTTGGGAGTGGATTGCCACGCCCTTCTCCCATTTTTGCGGTGCTGGGAATTGAACTCAGGGCCTCAGAGACTGCAGCACAGCGTTCTACCCACTGAGCTAAATCATTACATATGCTAAAATAGAAAGGATAATAAAAAGTCTCCCAACAATGAAGAGCCCAGGGCCTGATGGGTTCACAGCAGAATTCTACCAAACTTTCAAAGAAAAATTAATACTGGTCTTCCTCGAATTATTTTCAAAAGTAGAAAAGGAGTGAGCACTCCCAAACTCATTCTATGAAGCTACCATCACCTTGATACATAAACAAACAAGGAAAGGATACATCTAAGATAGAGAATTATAAACCCATTTTCCTTATGAACACACATGCAAAAATTCTTAACAAAATCCAGGCAAACCAAATTCAGCAACATATTAGGAAGATTATTCACCATGATGAAGTGGGATTTATTCCACAGATGCAAGGCTGGTTCAACATATGAAAACTGATTAATGTAATTCAACATATCAAGAGGCTTGCAAACAAAAATCACAAACAATATCTCAATTGATGCTGAAAGGCCTTTGACAAAGTACAATAACATTTTCATGATTAAAAATAAAACCCTACAGAAGATAGGCATAACAGGAAAATAACTTAGCATCATAAAAGCCATCTATGACAGACCTACAGCCAACATCATATTAAATGGAGAAAAATTGAAACCATTTTCTCTAAGATCTGGAATAAGACAAGCATGTCCACTCTCTCCTATCTTATTTAACATTATCCTAGTCAGGGCAGATTAGAGAAAGAAATCAAAGGGATACAGATAGGCAAAGAAGAGTGCTCATTTGCAGATGACATGATATTTTACATAAAAGACCCAAAAATATCCTCTAGAAAACTTTTAGACCTAATTAACTCCTTTAGCAAAGTGGCCAGATACAAAATTAACACTTAAAAATCAGTAGACTTCCTTTACACCATGAGCAGGAAGAGAAGGAGATTACAGCTACAATCTCTTTCATAATAACCTACCAGAAAATTAAATACCTTGGTATCAGTCTAAACAAAGACCCTGCAGATCTCTACAAGAAAAATTTCCAAAAATTAAAAAAGAAATTGCAGAGGATATTAAAAGGTGGAAGGACATCCTCTGCTCATGGATTGGGAGAATCAATACTGTAAAAATGGTTATCCTACCAAAAGGGATCTATAGATTTAAATGCAATCCTGATTAAAATTCCAATGACAGATTTTACAGAAATAGAAAAAATGATCCAAAAATTCATATGGAAACACAAAAGACCATGTATAGACAAACCCTCTTAAGCTGCAAAACTAGTGCAGGTGGGACCACAATCCCTGATTTCAACCTATACTACTGTGCTGTAGTAGCAAAAACAGCTTGGTACTGGCACAAAAATAAGCCTTAAGATCAGTAGAACAGAGGACCCAGAGATACATCAGCGCATCTATTGCCACCTGATTTTCAACAGAGGAACAAAGCAGGTAAATTGGAGAAAAGATAGTGTTTTCAATAAATGGTGCTGGGAAACATGGATATGCACTTGCAGAAAAATAAAAACAAACTCACACCTCTCAATATGTGTGAAAGTTAACTCAAAATGGACAAAAAATCTCAACATAAAACCAGAAACTTTAAAATTTCTAGAAGAAAAGAAAGGCAATATACTCTAACATACAGGCATAGGAAACCATTTCCTTAATAGGACTCCAATTGCTCAAGAAATTGCAATAAGAATAGATAAATGGAATTATATGAAATTAAAAGCTTCTGTACAGCAAAGGAAATAATCAACAGAGTCAAGGAAGTCCCCATTGAATAGGAAAAAATCTTCATATCCTATACATACATCTGACAAGAGGATTAATTTCCAGAATTTATAAAGAACTCAAGAAAGTAATTCCCAAGGGCAAATAACCTAATACACAAGAGGGCAAAGGAACTGAACAGACAATTCTAAAATGAAGAAGCCTATAAGGCCATTAAACACATGAAAAATGCACAATATCCCTAGCCATTAGGGAAATGCAAATCAGAAAAACTCTGAGATTCCACCTTACTCCAGGAAGAATTGCCAAGATCAATAAAACAAATAACAATAAATACTGGCGAGGTTGCGGAGAAAAGGGAACCCTCTTACACTGCTGGTGGAGTTGTAAATTGGTTCAACCACTTTGGAAATCAATATGGAGTTACCTCAAAAAACTAAAAATAGATCTACCATATGACCCAGTTATACCACAATTGGGAATATAGCCAAAGGGAGATGAGTCATCATACCACAGAGACACCTACATCTCCATGTTCAATGCAGTACTTTTCACAATAGCAAGGATATGGAATCAACCAAAGTGCCCATGAACAGAAGAATGGATAAAAAAATTATGGTTTATACACAATGGAATATTACTCAGCAATTACAAAAAATGAAATAATGTCATTTGTAGCAAAATGGATGGAATTGGAGAAAATTACCTTAAGTGAACAAATAGAAGCCCCAAAAGAGAAATACTATATGTTCTCACTCATATGTGTGAGCTGAATCAAACTCAAATGCAGGAAAAAATCCTATACATAAATTGGAACATAATTAAAAGCTCATGTAAACATAGCACACATGGGACAATTTAAGAAAGAAGAACAGAGGGATCTAGCAAAAGAGAGAAATGATGCGAGAAGATGGGAGTGGAGGGAGGGCCAATGAGGAGGGAGGAAAGAGGGTAAGATCAATCTCAATGTAAACAGTCCAACTTTATGAGTATGAGAAATAATAATAATAATAGCAATAATACCAAAGGATGGCAATAATGTAAATGGGCTAGATCACTCATGTAATACTGCTGAGAATGTAGAAAGCTAGATCACTATAGAAAAATGTTTGGACCTAAATCAAAATTGGGAGGCACATATATAGATAAATATTCCCACAAAAAGACGCACAAGTAGAAAGGAGATCATTGGTGGGGGAGGTGGGGGAGGGGGGTCATGAGAAAATAAGGGGGAAGTTATGTGAGCAATGTACAATGAAATGCATATATGGAAATGTCACAATGAAATACATGTCAGAATGAAACCCATTAATTTATACATCAAAAATTTCCAATAAAAAAATAAAGAAAAAACATTCCTCTGAGCAGCCCCTTTCAGCAGGGTGTCCTAGGGGCATTCACTTTTCAGACACTCCCTTTTTAAGTGTGAGAGACATCTTTTCAGACTCTCCTTTCTCACTCCCTGGGGCCCTAGATAGGAGGAGTCTAATAGACTCCTGCAAGAAAGAAACTCTTTTGTCCCAGTGAAAAGGTCCAAAAGGTTGAGGCTTTCCTCCACTATAGCTTGTCTCTTTAACAATTAAGAATTCCTAGCCCAAAGCATCAGTAACTTTAGACAAGTCACAGCTCTCTCCCTCTTTAAACTTCTCATTTTCCAGGTCTTTTTCTTGTGAATTCTGTTCCATATTTTCCTCATAAATCTGACTAAATGCAATTAACAATAACCATGCCACACTGCCTGTATCTCGTCACATCCATGATATTTCTGCCACCAAGTTAATTAATCCATTATTTTAAATTCACTTTCACTCAAGACCCTGGAATAAGGGAACACAAAGTTTTTGCCAGAATGAAACATGGTCTCCAGTTCCATGCCCAAAAGTGTCCTCATTTTCCTCTGAATTCCCATGAGCTCGATTCGTATTTCTATTGGTGGCGACATTCTGGTCTTCCTTACTATCACCAGAGCCCTGAAGCCCTCCAGGGATTCTCTCACTTGTATCTCCAAACTCTCCCAGACTCCTCTGGCAAGCAAGTTCCAAAGGCCTAGCACCTCCACTGTTAGGTTTCTGCATAGCAATGCCTCCACTATTGGTACAAATTTTCTGTACTAGTTAACTGTAATTGCTATAGCAGAAAAACCAACCCAAACAAACTTATGGGGAAAGAAGTTTACTGGGAGCTCAAGGTTAGAGAATCATCCCATAATGTTAGTAGGGCAGAAATGGTGGCAACAGCACCAGGGCCTATTGTAGATGACCTCATGGCTTGGTAAACCAGGAATGGAACGGACAGAGAGACCAGTGCTGTGGGTCCAGGATATAAATCCCCAAAGGCTCACCTCTAGAGAGCTATCTGTGCCAAAGGCCTGCCTCCCAAAGTTCCACAACCACCCAAGACTGCGTTGCCAGCTTGGGACCAAACAACATGACCTTTGGGGGACAATTTAGGTCCAAACCATAACAACTACCATTATTGTTTCATGCACTTTCTATGTATATGTTACATTTTTAAAGTGCACTACAAAATATAGGGAGGCAGGAACTATTTACTAAGGATCTATTTATTATCTGTTTACTATTTCATACAACCTGGTAAAGTAATGGTCATTCTTGTTTTCAAGGATTATAACTGAGTATCAGGAGTTTAATTTAGTACTTAAGTTCATGCAACTCTGGAGGGCCAATAGGTAGCCTGAAGTTCTCTCCAAATCTAACCATGTTCATCCCTCTCTCCAAATCAAACAATTAAAACTCCTATTGTATCTTCATCTGATTTAATATATCTAGAATATTATATATAGTTTTTGTAATATATGCTAAAGAATACTTGAAGATTTATAAAATGGTAACCAATGACATGTCTTGAAATATTCAGAAGACTATTACGTAAAAGAAATAGTGGATATTATGAAAGAAGTCACTCTATTTAATAGGCAATATATAGTCCTAGAATCAGGACTTTTATTTAAAAGTCTAGTAATATGTTTGGATTTCTAAAAAAGCATTAGTTCCAAAACTTGAAAAGAAATTAATGAATATCAGTTAATTAAAGGCCTATCAAATTTAACATTACCAAGATCCTGTTGTTGTTGTTGTTGTTAGGTGCCATCCACTCATGTCTGACTCATGGCGACCCTCATAGAGTTTTCAATGGCTGACTGTTTCGGGATTGCCTTGGGAGTGGATCGCCACATCCTTCTCCCATTTTTGTGGTGCTGGGAATTGAACTCGGGACCTCAGAGACTGCCTTGCAGCGTACTACCAACTGAGCTAAATCCCAAGCTATCAATATCCTAGATGGAAAAAATTATGAACACTAAAAATTTATTTTTAAGATTTATAGTTTGTCAGAGAAGATATAGATTTCTTTCATCTATAAAATATTATGTCTTCATATATCATGGCTTCAGGTAACACCAGATAGTTTATGCTAACTATGTGATTTATGGTGCATGCTTGCTTTTGTTTGCCTCAGACCCTAGGCCAGGATGTAAAAGGCTCCCCTCTGGAGAGGAAGAAACTAAGTGATGAAGGTCAGTCATGTGAACACTCCATGCACACAAGAGTGTTCTCTAGAAATTACTCTGGATGGAAGGCTTGGGTGATTTTTATTGCTTGGAAATATCTTGCACATGTTCTCAAATATTTTGAGAATGAAGATAAAAATTTATAAGTTTATGGGTTGTTATGATAAGTACATGAGATGACATGTTTCATGTGCTTAGAACAGTGACTGATATTATTCTAATAACAATAAGGATTTTTAAATACAACCATAAGGTGTGAGTATAGTAAAGCCAGAGTTTAGAATCTAAAAATATACATCAAGCTTCAGATTTTGGTGAAGTAGTTAAAGCAAACAACCAAGGGATTAAGAGACAAAGAGGTCAGAAGAAAAGGAAAAGAAAAGAAAGAAAAACTCACTCTCTCTCTCTCTCTCTCTCTCCCTCTCTCTCTCTCTCTCACACACACACACACACACACACACACACACACAGCATGAAGTAGGTTGAGAGAAGTTGGTTTAGGACACAGATCAGAGCCTAAGCAAAAGCACTAGAAATCCACCCTGACTGTGGCCTCTGGAAAAGTATTTTTAAAGTGTACAGCCTGGACAAATATATACCTCTAGCCTTTCTTTGGGGCTGGGATTTAGCTCAGTGGGTAGAGCGCTGCGGGGCAGTCTCTGAGGCCCAGAGTTCAATTCCCAGCACCGCCAAAATGGGAGAAGGACCTGGCAATCCACTCCCAAGGCAATCCCGAAGCACTCAGCCATTGAAAACCCTACGAGGGTCGCTATGAGTCGGATACCAACTCGACGGCACCTAACAACAACAACAACAACAAGCCTTTCCTTACATTTTACTATGTAGAAACTTTTTACGAAGCAACAGCAGTAGCAGTGATGGTTTTGATAAAGGGAGAATGCATCCTTCTCCTCAAACCTATATAAAATGCCTACAAATCCAGGTAAATACAATGATCTCCATATACAGAAGATGCTGCTATTTTTCTACAAGTTATCTATCATTCTTATCCCACCAAAACTCATCCTATATAGTTTCTAGAGCTGCTATCATTTTAGAAGATAGGATGATGAGAAATGATGGTCCCTAAATTTGTTGTAGACTTTATCATTATTATTAATGCTGAAGCAGGAATAGTGTCAAAACTTAAGGAGAACATGGTTTCTTTTGTAGAACAATTGAGACAGATAACTCCACAAGTCTCAGTATCATTCAAAGTGCCTAAGAAATTGTTAGACAAAAAGTTTTTCATCTGGTCCACAAGTATCATTATTTTATTGAGTAGCAACTATGATCATTTTGCAGGTTCAGCCACATATCTTGGTGATCACTGCCTCCTATTACTATTTTATTGAATATAAGGAATAGTTCATCTTTTTGGCTTGCTAAATATTTATTGAAAAGTGTATTAGTTCATAATTGCCCTAGTCAACAACAGGGCTTCTAGTTTCCCATTTCTTCAGATTGATAAAATTATACTTCTCTTTAAAGCCCCAGAACTTTCCTGACTAGGAGCATAGAGAAAGGAGTAAGTTCAAAAAAATCTGGCAATTACTTCTGTTCAGTTACTTATTGTTGTTGTTAGGTGCCGTTGACTTAGTGTCCAACTCATAGCAACCCTCTGTACAATAGGCAAAACACTACTGTCATGCTTTTCTACTATTCACAGTGTTTTCCATGGCTGATTCTTTTGGGGAGTGGGTTGTCATGTCCTTCTCCCAAGACTACAGCATCTGGTGTTCCCAGGCGGTCTCCTATCCAAGTGCTAACCAGGTTTGACCCTGCCTAGCTTCTGAGATCTGATGAGATCAGATGCCACAGTGGGTCAGCTGCAGGCTATTCACCTACTAAGAATAGAAAAAAAAAAAGGAGGAGGTGGAGATATTTGTACACTTCATCTTATAGCAGGAGTAAGAAGAGAGACTGCATCTCTTGCAAGTTCTGCTCATGTCCTTTGTAACTATTAAGTGAAATCAAAATTGTTTTTACATGGAATATGTTCACTCCATGAAGACTATGGACACAAAAGTCCATAGTCTAGTAAAGAACACTTGCTGAATAGACAGGATTTTTTTTCACTCTATTGGAGCCTCAGGCTCTGAGGCAGAGACAAAAAATAATTTAAAGGAAGTCAACTTAAGAAGACATCCATTGTTTCATGGCTAGTTGGAATGAATTTATTATGTAATAAACACAGTAATTACAAATATGCTCTGAGAAATACTACCTAGAAACAGTAGTATCAAATGTGTCTCAGCACTCAAGAGGAAAGAAAATCCCTTGTATTAAAGTCTTCCTTGTCCAGATTCTTTTCTTTAAATCTCTGAGGTTATGGTCTAGATGGGATCTCTTTGCGCCTTAATATGTGTATCACATCAGGAGATACCTTTTCAGAGTAACAGATTATCCTCAAAGTGTACTAGCAGTAAACATCTTCATTAGGCCATTTTTAAGACTTTCCTTGAGAACAATTTTGATTCTAGATAGTAATGAAACATATTTTCCCATTTCATTCCTTGGTATTTTAATTTTAAAAGTTGGACTTTCTAGTGAGAATATTTGGACTAAAGTTTTAAAATGGTTTTCAACAAATGTTTAAAAAACAAATACCTTACAAAAGGAAGAGCAATAAATGTTTAGAATGTCAAATGAAGAGATAGTTAAAAGTACAGTGGTAAGCTTAGCATGGTGGTGCATGCCTATAATCCCAGCACTCAGGAAGCTGAGGCAGGAGGATCAATCCACATTCAAGCGCACTATGAACTGTATAGTGAGTTCCTGAGCTACATAACAAAACCCTTTTCCATTGCAAAAAAAATGGGGGAGGGTACAATAATAATCATTAAAAATGAACTCAAGCTAATGTCCTTTCCAATTCATCCTTTCTAAATGTTTATGGATCAAGAATTTCAAAGATAGTGAAATGAGTTGAACAAGATCAATTTTTACGGAAGAAATGGGCTTAAATTCAACCTGAGAAGAATGCACATTTAGGAACTCACCATGAGGAAAGACAAAGAAATAAAGAATAGCACACTACACAAAAGTAGTGATAGCAGCCAGAGGAAGCATGTGTAACTTAGTGAGAGCCTGTCTCAAAATATAAAGTAAAAAATGGTCTGAAGGTACAGCTCAGTGTCTGAGTGCTTGCAAAAGGCATGCGTGAGGCCCTGGGTTCAACAATCCAGTAAACAAAAAAGAAAGCACTGATAGCATAAGTCAAGTAGTAAAGAATGTTTCACAAATCACATGCTCAGTTAGGTTTCAGGGATACCAGAAAAATGACCAAAATGCAAAATAACAGGAATTTTAGGAGGATGGCAGTTGTACTCCAGAAGAATGGCAAAATGTTGTTCTGACTCAAGCAGAGAAGCTGGATCTGGATATGACCCTGATCTAATCCTATAACAAGAAGAAACCCTTAGGACCAACTGGTATCAAGCAAATGTGTCTGATAACTACCCTCTCCTCACCAAAATATAAATAAAAATAAACTTTTGAGTAAAATTATTAGATGAATCAGAACTCCACATTCCCCTGCCCATCATCTGAGGAAGTAAACCAAAAATAGGAAAATATAGCAAAACATTTATAAAGTCAAATGCCAAAAGTGTAGGTAACTCTAAGTCATGAACCTCAAAGAGTTATCACTAAGAAAAAAATGTCAGAAGATATGACATGGTTGGCTCAGCTTTTGAAACATTATTCTCCCATCTTTAGAGGTATTTAGATAAGTTAGTGAGGAGTTGATCCCATTTGATGTCTTAGAAGCTTTTTCTGTGAACATGCCCCCAAGTACCCTAAAATTACCTGGAGGAGAACAAACGGTTTCCTGGATAGTTTCCTTCCTCCATTAATCAGATGCACTTTTCTGCTGAGTATGACAGAAAGGTTTAAGTGAAAGGTAAAGAGATGATAAAAGATGTCTAAGGAGTACAAATACTAAGGAGAAAGCACTAAAAAAAAAATAGATAAGACA